>JAACJT020000075.1:22329342-22381703 GCA_009936485.2 Gymnarchus niloticus
GTGGCGTATGATCGTGTCGGCCGGGTCAAAATGAGGGACAGAAGTTCAAAACATACACTAGAATGAGACGTAAAAATGGGCAGCGCGCATCCAGACGATCACCGTGGTACCACCTTAATAAGGGCAGCGCGCATCCAGACGATCGCCGTGGTACCACCTTAATAAGGGCAGCGCGCATGCGCGGTTTCCGGCGGGTGCCGTGTTGTTCGCTTTTTGGCGCGAGCCGCAGACGGCCCCGAAGTGGTTCGCCTGTGGGAGGGAGAAATCAGCAGAAACTTCATCTTAATTAATTAAGAAGGTATAGAAGTGACTGTCATTATACTCCGGCGAACGATGTGGGCGGCGAGATTCCCGCGTCGTCGTTCGGAGGACGAATGAGTAGGCTGAGTGTCTGCCCTGCTATGGGTTCCGCTCCGTGTTCAGGTCGGTCCACGAATCCTCGGAGCCGGCCGGGGACCGGCACTCCAGCTGTGACCCGGTAAGATGGCTCGGCCGGCTGAGAGGACGACATGACGCTGCTCAGCTCGAACGTCTTGCCTGCTCTCTACTCCAGTGGCCCCGGAACGTTACACTAACGTTACAGTAACGTTGCGTGGGAGCGCACATTCCTGTCAAGCAGTTGAAGAGCCGCAGATAATTTGGATAAGTTATAATAATGTTCTAATAATGTTGTTCTGCAGTCTTATGGACCTCCTCCCCGTTTCCGCCTTGCCTTCATTCCTCTACAGTACATGTCTACTAAATTTGTCTGTGAATTTCTGATGTTAAATTCAAGAGAAAAAAACACACACGAAGTACCTGGTACCAAGAAGAGTGTATGTTTTTGCTTTTAACATGTTTTTTGATTGTTTATTTGACTGGGAGAAATAGTAAGAAGTTTGCTAGGCTTGTTGTCTGTGAATAAGCTGGTTGGCCTGTAATGAATAAACGCAGCATTCAGAGCCATACGTACTGTTTTATTTTTTATTTTTTTGTGATTAGCACTAGAATCACAAAAAGATTAGCAGGTGGCACTGTGGAGTGTAAATGATCGTTGAGTTTAAAATTGACTTTGCTCACTTCATCCATTAACCTGGCTCCTAGGGGAATGTTGGCCAGGGTTCCGTGTTCTGCACAGTCACTAATTTGTACCTTATCCCATTCCACAGCTTTTCTCTTGGCTGCTGTGTTTACCTGGAGCGCTGAGGACTGGCGTTTCGCTTGCCACAGTCTTTGTATACCCCCAAGCCCAGCCACTCTCAGCATCCCTGCTGCCGTTTTTCCTCCCTGGCCCCTATCTTTTGTCTAGTTCTTGGTAATTTTAATTTTTTATCATTTTAACATTTTATTTCTGTCCCCCTGTGCCGTTAACCCGCCACCCTTCTATGTACTGGTCGGTGCTGCTCTCTCTGGCCATGTCAGTAATCGGTGACCCCAAACTCACCACCACCCCTCTTCCTGTTCCCGAGCATTTCTCCCAGGCCCAGCAATCCTTCTCCCTTAAAAAAAGGCGGCTTCCATTCTCATCATCGTCCTCTTCCTCCCTGTGCCTTTCTCCCCCGTCCTGTCTCTCACACTCGCTGCCCCCTCGGCCCCCCTCTAAAGGGTGCCCGCCTATCAGTCGGGTTTTCCCCCAGCGCCCCCCCTCGCCGTGGACGCCGCTGTCCCGTTCCCTGTCCCAGACTCCCCCGCCTCCTTCGCTGTATGACCCAAGCCAACCCAAGTCCTACTTCAGCCAGTGCTTCACCAGCCTGGGCTTGCTGGGCAGGGGCTCCTTTGGGGAGGTCTACAAGGTAAGTGGTGTAGCCTCTGCCTCCATGAGCATCAGTGGAGCTGGACAGGAAGAGCACGAAGTGTGGGTGGGATATGATTACAGAGGAAACTCTGCTGTTTCCCTCCCGGCCTCAGGTGCTCAGCCTACAGGATGGATGCCTTTATGCGGTGAAGCGCACTGTCCACCGCTTCCGAGGGGGTGAGGACAGACAGAGGAGTTTGCGTGAGGCCAAGAACCATGAGGTCCTGGGGCCCCATCCACACATCCTGGGCTTCTACGCCGCCTGGGAGGAGTGGGGCCATCTTTATATCCAGACTGAGCTCTGCCGCACCAGCCTTCTAATGCATGCTGAGGCCACCACCCTAGGTGAGCAAAAGGCTCGACACCAGCAGGATCTCAGGGGCAGCAAATCTGAGCTCTATAACCTTCCCTATAATCCTGGCTTGGGGTGGTTAGGAAAGCTCTTTTTTTCCCTCCAAGTCACAACATCATGTGTATGACTGTTTGGAAATATCAGCCACCAAGTAGGTGCATTTCTTTTTTTTTAAGCTGAAAATGAATGTATACAGTAAACGTATTGATGGGAACTGAATCTGTCCTCCATTTCCATAATCACTTATCCAGTCACAGTGAATATGGATTCTATTCTGGGAAGCCCAGGTCACGATAGCAGTGTACTCCCTGGATGGGATCCCAGTATATATCCCTCGTGTCATATTTAAGAACTAATAGTGGGCAGAATTAGTAGATTTATGTGTGGGGTTTACTCTGTGATTTTTGGGGCCATAGGAATGTAATGTAACATATCTTAAAACTGTTTATGTTGATTGGTTTCAAAAAGGTCTGCAATAACAATTTCTTAAATTAAGTGTCATTACATGGAGGTTGCAGCAGGTGGTGCCATAAGTGTAAGGTGCATCCCCCTTCTTTTGCAGGTGAGGCTGCCACGTGGGGCTATCTCTGTGACCTGCTGTCAGCTCTGCAGCACCTCCACTCCCATGGCTTCGCCCACCTGGACCTCAAACCTGCCAATGTCTTTCTGACCCGCTCGGGTCGGCTGAAGCTGGGCGACTTCGGGCTCATGCTCAGACTTGGGCAGGGGCGGAGAGAATTGGAGAGTGGAAAGAATGGGTTCAGAGTGGGGGAAAGGGAGGAGGGACAGGAAGGGGACCCGCGGTACATGGCCCCAGAACTGCTGAGGGGGGAGTATGGTCCAGCCGCTGATGTCTTCAGGTATGACAACGTTGTTCCTGCGCCTTACTCACCTCGTCATACGAGCAATCACTCCAGCAGTGTGAACAAGGACTCAGAAGTGCACTTGATTCCCCAACAGTGAATCCAGAAATCCATTTTAAAAGGAATGTGGAATGTTTATGATTTAAAATACCATCTCCAGCATGCAATCTGAGCTAATTTTAATCTTATCAGAGCCAATCATCAGTGGTCAAATCGCGGTAAATTCAGCTGAAGTGATTACATCAATTAAAATGAATAGACAAAAGTTCAATAAAACCATCAAAAAATTACTGGATGTTTAAATATTATGCCCCACCCAACTGACCTTTTGAGCTTCTGTGATTTTTAAACAATGTTATTTCATGCTATTTCATTTTTAGTGTTTTGTGTGTGTAATTACTCTGATAGAAATGATTTTTAAATATGATACTATGTATATGATTGGAGGTGTTTATGTTCATACTTTGGCACTGACAGGATGTCCCTTTGAAGTTTATAGCTTATTCAGTGACCTGTCGCACTGTTTTGTCCAGCCACTGCTTGTTTAACGCCCCTTCCTCTGTGTCTCAGTCTAGGTGTGTCTGTCTTGGAGTTGGCCTGTAATATTGAGGTGCCTAAAGGGGGAGATGGGTGGCAGCAGCTCAGACAGGGAAACTTGCCTTCTGAGTTTACTAATGGTGTGTATGTGTGTCATTTTTGGTTGTACAGTTTTGCCATATATTCATATTGGGGGGGGGGATGCTCGGTCACAACATATGTACAGTATATAGTCTGTGTAAGAGAGTGTAAGAAATGCAGTCCTACTCATATATCCATGTTCAGTCCTGTCCTGTGAGCTGCAGTCGGTTCTGAAGATGATGTTGGCTCCAGAACCCTCAGTGAGGGCAACAGTCCCTCAGCTCCTGGCCCTTCCAGCAGTGAGAAGACAGAGGCTGAAACGACAAGTTTCTCTGTTCCTGCTGGAGTCCCTGCTCTTCCTCTTCTCTTTCTGTCAGGTAAGGTCTCCACCATTTAACCCTAACTAACCTTTAAACTTGTATTGTCTGCATGTCCCATCTTGCTGATTATTATAAAGCAGCTCAGGGTGTTGCCTGTCTCTGTTCTCCTCAGTCGATGTTATCGTTAGGATGGAGACTGGTGTCCTTGTTCCATTTTCCGTTCCTCTGTGTGCCGGGACCCAAAGTGCTGTGTACACCTCCACGAGAGAGCTGGGACAGAGACGGAGACTGCAGTGCACAAGCTCTGAGCTTTTTACACTCAGACACTGGCAGCATGGAGGAGGAGCTTGTGTTTATACCTGATGCTCTGGGACTTGACGACTCTCCCACCTTCTCTCCAAGGTAACAAGGAAAACACGTCGGTCTTTACAAGTGCTCCAAGAATGACCCTGGTCGTGCTGGTAAATATACAAGAAATACTGTTTAATTTGTGTCCCCCCCCCCCCCCCCCCACAGAGTTCAGTCACAGCTGTCGCTGGGAAGTACCTCCACTCCTCTCCCTAAAGTGGACCCTGTCCGCAGCACCACCCGGACTCCAATACGCAACCCCGCCCACAGCTGGAGCATCACTGACACACCCAACAGCACGAGCTCATTAAATGTTACCATGACACCCACACACAGTCCGTCACAGTCTGATATGCGTGCCGTTAGAAACAAACCTAATGGTCTTCCCTCAGCCACTCACAGCCCTGTCCTGAATTGGATCAGGCCCGACCCTGGTCCGCGGCCCGCCTTTGAGCCCAAGAACCTGCTCAGTTTGTTTGATGAGACAACGCTGGAGGGGCAGGCCTGAGGCTAAGATGGTTGTCTATTTTCTGAGAAGCTACTGCCATATGTCTGTCCTGCACGAAAAGGAATGATGGAATGTGACTTACTGTGTGTATGGCTATTTGTTTTTTCACGGGTATGAAATCCTCTTTCTTTTTTTCTTTAGCTATTTTAACAAGTTCAGTGTCATTTATGAAACCTTTTTAGGTGAAAGTATGTGTCATATAATTAAAACGAGGTTCATTTTTGAGCAAATGATCCTAATATCTGACAGATGTGTAAATAGTGAAGATGGGAAGAAATTTAAATCTGGGTTTAAAAGGCAGAATTTAGTCATCAGTGTTTTCAGTTTGAATGTATTATGCAGTTAACTGCATCTGTAAAATGTTATACGAGTCCTTACCTGGTACAGCCTATACACTGAAAGGGGGGATGTTATTGGTAATAGACTGGGTTCTGTATCCATGTGGTATATCCTACTGCACAGAGAATGAAATCCATTTCTTTAAAAGTGAAGAAGTTGCATGGTGTTTATTTTACTTACAAGCAAATATGGGTTGTCTGTCTAGGATGGATTCTTAAATGAAATTAACAAGGTCTGGAAAGTCGGAGAGATACTCCTGATGATGATCCGAGTTAATTTTCTTAACTCTTCATGGTTTCACTATCTTATCTACTCAATCACAAACTGCTGTGCCGTGTTTGTGGCTCGTAACTATGCATCAGGTGGCGTTGGTGTAGGTTCAGATGGGGATAAAGGGAAATCCGGCTAGTATGCTAGTGGTATTCATGTTGCTGTTCGCCATCCAGGCCAGTAGGTGGCAGTGCAGCACCCAGCAGTGACAAACTCCACGAATAAGTAGGAGCTTAAAGGCATTTTAGACCATTTTGATGTAAACCATTACCCTTGAATATTTGGTTTTCCGGGGTTTGGTTCCCTACTATTATCAATAAAGAATAAATAAAGCTACGAATACCAAAGCTATATATACGAGTATAGTGATAATTGTGTGCGAGCTGGAGTCTTCAGTGTGTATTTTATTTTTCTTTCTCCACTTAACTATCAGTGTTACCTGATTGTAGTCAACCTGAACGTCTATAGATAAATATATCTTAAGACTGCACTTCTGAAAGAAACGCAAGGAAAGGGTAAGTAAGTTGGATTTTTGAGGAGGTGATTATTTTGAACAGAAGCAGGACCTGGTTTGTATTATTTAACACAGGCGTATGGTGTCCGCTGTCTTTTTTTAATGAAGGGTTGACGAAATGCTCTCCTGTATTAAGAAATTGGATAAAATCCACGTCCTGTGATGCTGATGTCACATTTATAAAAGGCATTATATTATAATTCGGGCGAAGTAAGATTACATTATCTTTGCTATTTTGTAATGTCAGAATGATTAGTCAAGTAAGCTGATCAAAATATCCTGAAATAAACAGACCATAAAAATGTTTTGTTGTAATTGATATGCACATGGAATGGTGCCTTTAGTATCTGATTTCATTCCTCCCCTCCAGACATTTAATATGCTTTGCGGCTTGAAAAAAATTCTAAATTATGTCTAATTGGATATTCACTCCAAACTAATTCTGTATACCAAATGTCTGCCTGTTTGTCTAAATATGTTTAGTCCTACCATTGTGAAATTACTTTTGAGACTCCTTTAATTTTGTGACACCATGGTGTGCCATGGCCTGACAACTTCAGGAATGGGGGCTTGAATCACACCCATTGTACCAGTAACCTGCAATGCCAAAACATTCGCTTTTCCCTTCATTGTACCCCTTACTTCTTCGGTTAGGTACCAAGTTCCCCCAGGGCCCTGTACTAAATAAGCAGCTGAAAGATGAAGGGACAGAATTCTACTATCAACTATACCATATTTTAATCGTTTTCATTTTATGCCAATTTGTGTATCAGTGTATTAACAATGTATGTATTAGATATATAATTGAAGAATTGATTGCAAGTTTTTAGGTTTTTTACTCCTTAATTCACAAATGTTAATTACATATTTTCCTTTCCAGCAGTCAGAGTTTTGCAGGATGTCTAAAATAGAGCGCTTGAACGCCCGTGTGGAGAAGCTCCTGATGGTGGCTGTTAGTGAGGTACTAGAGATGGTTAAAGAGACCGTGTCCGAGTACCAGGAGAAGACCGCTCGGACACAGAGGGAAAACGAGAGCCTGAAACGGAGACTGCAGGAGCTCCAGGACAAGCTGAAGAGAGTCAGCATGGGTAGGTCCAAGAAGCAGCCAGTTGTGAAGTAGGCCATTTGTCTTCCAGTTCAAATGCTGTTTATTTTTTCTGCTTTCTTGAGAAGGCGAACAAGGAGCTGTTTCACCTGTGTCTGGAGGAGGACCTCCTGCTGGACTGGAGTCGCGGTGGGACTCGGAGCTCCTGCAACTGGAGAAGCAGGAGCTGCGTGAGAAGCTTCCATGGAGCCTGGTCAATGAGATCTGTGGACCAAAACTGATCCATGCCAAAGAACCAGAAATCAAGCATGTAGTGTCAGTACCAGAACCTGAAACGGTGCCCCTGGTCATTGATGTAGCTCTGTCGGCACCTGCCATTCAGTATGTGAAGAGTGATGAAGATGATCAGAATAACAGTGAGCCCAGTCATATTGCACACATGTCATTTGAAGACCCTCCAGACTCTTCTGCCATACAACAAACCTTTGTTTCCAATAAAACTAAATCAGAGCCACCATCCAGTTGTACACCAGACCTTCAAGCAGTCATCCAACCAACTGACCCATTTTATGATATTGCAGAATCTGAAAGCATCTCAACACAAGATGAAGACCCTCAGCAAGTTAACTCCAGTTCTTATGGACTAGTGTGCATTCACACAAACCTGGGCACTTTTAGGAAAAGTAGTTTTGGTGTGGATATTAAGAAGCACAAACCATACTATAAGCATGAGGAAAAGTATCATTGCTTCATGTGTGGGAAGACATTTAGCAAAATGGGGAGTCTTAGAATACATCAACGATGTCATACAGGAGAAAAACCTTACTGTTGCCTTCAGTGTGGAAGGCGATTCAGTCACGCCGGGGACTTTAAGAAGCATAAAAGGGTTCATACTGGAGAGAAACCATACTGTTGTGCTGTGTGTGGGAAGTGTTTCAGTCAGTCGGGGTACCTGAAAGTACATCAGAGGTATCACACAGGAGAGCGACCGTACTGCTGTAGTCAGTGTGGGAAAAGCTTCAGTCAGTCAAGTCACCTTAAAAAACACCAGAAAATTCACTTTAGTGAATTATCTTAGGGGAGTGTTTAATTGTAGAAGGAGCCGTGTCGTGAGTGAGGGTGAACATAAAAGAGAGAGGCAGTTAAAGATGCTAGGAACATCACTGAATCAGAGCTATTTATTCCTGTAGTTTTGATGTCGTTTATATTTAAATGTATTGGGTCACTGCCTATTAATTTTAAATGCTTTTCAGCAATTAAATTTCTTAACGTTGTGAAAAAAGCGCTTTGCCGGTGGTGTAATGCCTACCCTATATAAACAGTAGCATTTTGAGTCTATTATATATGTGCACTTATGTATTGTCTAAGTACCCCCTGAGGGTTCACTTCCTGGACCGCTGCTTGGTAACACCCTGGAGTCACGTGTAGCTCTTTGGACAGATATGCGCAGTTCAAGACGAATTTCCCTAAGGGGACATTAAAGTATGTATTTTAAAAAAGTCTCTGGATATTGATTTTATCCTGTTTCAGGATAAGCGGTTAAAAGATGGATGGATGGATTTCATCTGAGGTTGAATACAATACGATTTTCATAAGAAAATAAATTAATTTGCTGCTTTTGCAGTCGACTGGCGTTGCTTTCCTGTATATCTCGAACATATTTGCTATTTAGCAGTCCTGCCCTCCCTAAAACAGTGAATAAGTGCGGCAGTAGCCTCTGGGTTTTGTGGACGTTATGATATGTACTGTAGTTTAAACTCCTGCGCTGCAGGGGGCAGTATAACAACACGATAAGAGAGATTCAGGTAACGCAAACCCCTACTGCTAATATCTGTGGTGTTCAGGCGTTACGTCTTCAGAGCTACAGGCAGTTTATGCTAAGAAATTACAAAGGTATTGCGGTACGTTCATAATATAGCCTGCTTGAGTGATATTCCAATCGAGCAAAACTGTCTGGTTTAAAATAGCAGGTGGGACTGTGGGGAACGACGACCGAACGTATTTATTTGAAAAGATCAGGTAAAAATCAGAAAGATGAATCCCCGCGGTGGGAGTCAGTGGCTGAGACCAGAATCTGCGAAAGGCCAGCGATCCAGTAAAATGTCCGTTCAGCCTGTGTGTGCAGCTTTGTGTAGTTTGGTCAGCGTTGTTGGCCTGGATGAAGCTACAGCTCGGACGCAGTGGGGCGATGCTGTAGATCGATCGGTATCGGCAACAGGTTTTTGTTCATCAGCCAACTACAAAGTACAATTTACATGTCAATCGGTGTCACTGGTTTGCCGATATTTCCTGTTTCATATGAAGGCAGTCACAAGGCATCATTGAGTTTTACCTCACTGCCTTTATTGGCTAATTGTCATTCAGTGGATACCACATGATGCAGTAATGTACCACATGATGCAGTCATGTAACCGTTCTCACTTGTGGTTTTTGGTTCAGTTTTTTTTACTGGGTTGGTTATATTTTGACTCGTAATTGCTCCCACATGGGTATACAAGAGAATTCTGTCATTCAGTTTAAAAAATTTAATAACCATTTGTTACTTCTCATCATGTAAGAGGATGTCTAAAATAGAGCGCCTGAACGCCCGTGTGGCGAAGCTCCTGACGGTGGCCGTGCATGAGGTGCTGGAGGTGGTTAAGGAGACCGTGTCCGAGTACCAGGAGAAGACCGCTCGGACGCAGAGGGAAAACGAGAGCTTGAAACGGAGGCTGCAGGAGCTCCAGGACAAGCTGAAGAGAGGAAACGGAGGTAGGTCTGAAATCCGCTTTAGTCAAGCCATCAAGCCACTACCTGTGATATATACACTTTGTTTAATGTAAGGTATGTTAAAAGTGTCAAAGTGTCTGCCTGTGTGGTAGATACACATGCCATTCTTCAGAGTAACTTTCAGTTATCGTACTGGTAGTTTGTTAGATGTAGCACACACAGTCCGAGTTTCTCACTTTTGACATACTCCTCCTCTTTTCAGCAGCAGTGCAGTCTGCTGCTCCCCCCTCCTTGGGAAGCAGAGTTGTTATCGTGAATGAACAGCATGTTGAACTGGAACGAAGGCTCAGTGGCAGCCAGCATGCGGCGATCTCGCCGAGCGAAGAGAAACGTGTGCCGGTGGAGCACAACGCGATTGAAATGAAGCGACGGAAGCGTGATGGGCAGGAGTCAGACCATCCCGAATCGGACCCTGGCTCTCAGGCACTTGGAACCGTCCACGTCGACACTCTGGCTCTACGTGTGGCTCGAGTCTCTGATGCAGCTCAGGCTGCGTTTACGTTGCCTTGTGTTAAAGGTGATGGCGATCTGGATTCAGTTTGCGCCTCGAGTCTGGGAAATACAGTTTGTTTAAATACTTCAAGTCATTTTGTATCAAGTGAGGTTAAAACTGAGCTGGTGACACAGGAGCATGATACAGAAGTTCTTTGCACTGATCAAAACCTGTTTCATTGTCCGGATTCGAGTGACAATGCAAGACAGACTGATCCAGCTCAGGATCCTCAACTGGACACAGGGTCTTGTGGATTAATATACATTAATGCGGATTACAGCACCTTTGGAGAGAGATTCACGTTAGAAAAACAACCATTGGCATCAGATACTGTGAAGCTCAGACAGTATCAAAGAACTGAGGAACAGCATCACTGCATCCTTTGTGGGAAGACGTTTAGTGGGGTGGGGAGCTTAAGGATACATCAGCGATGTCACACTGGAGAGAAACCGTACACGTGCCTGCAGTGTGGAAGGCGATTCAGTCATGCAGGCGATTTTAAGAAACACAAACGGGTGCACACTGGAGAGAAACCCTACCGCTGTACGTTGTGTGGAAAAGGCTTCAGTCAGTCGGGTTACCTGAAAATACATCAAAGATATCACACGGGGGAGAGACCGTACTGCTGCAGTCAGTGTGGGAAAAGCTTCAGTCATTCAAGTAATCTTAAAAAACATCAGCAAATTCATATTGGTCAAACGTCATAGTTTCAATTTAGTGGAAGAGGTGTAGAAGAAACTCACTAATGACATTAAAGTAATTAAGTAGGCAGACCAGATGGACAAAAACTGCCGGTGGTATTTTGTAAATTAAATAAGTTTTTTGTTTTATTGGGTATTTGGACTGGTTTTTAAGTCAAGAATATGTTTCTTCCAAAAAGCTGGAGGAGGTATTCTAACAGTCACATATTAGTATCTGTCAGCCTTTGTACTGAATAGACAGATTCTTAGTATAACTGATGATGTTTGTAAAGTAATAGAGGGCCTTCTATACCATACTACAATAAAATGTCATTCCTTTGTCCTCTCTCTGTCTTTAACTTATCTTTGTACAGTATGAGGTTTTACACTTTGTATACAACCAGCATCAAAAATGCAGCATGCGTTTGCTAGATGCCTGCCCATATCCAAATACTCTTCAACCAACAAGCCAGAGTTCTGTATGAAACTGCTGGGTTTAAAAGATATTTGTAATTACCCCAGGGACACAACTGGAGTGATGTGCCTGAACATTTTCTGATGGGATTACTAAGAGGGAGGAGCTCTTTGTTTGTAAAATCCAACTCCAGCCATGCTGTCCGGCCCAACTCAGAACCTCCAAATCTTTCAATCACCAAAATATTGATGGTTGAACCTGTGTCCTAATCATAGATTTCAGTTATTCCCCATTAAGTCTCGCTCCCTGACCACCAGTCTGTGTGTGTGTATTCATTCATTCATTCATTTTTCACCACTTTATCCAGGTCTGGTTCACGGGAGCAGCAGTCTAAGCAGAGATACCCAGAGTTCCCTCTCCTTTGCCAGTTCCTCTGGGGTTATACCAAGGCGTTCCCTGGCCAGCCAAGAAATGTAATCTCTCCAGTGTGTCCTGGGTCTACCTGAGGTCTCTTGGCCGGACATGCCCGAAACACCTCCCCTGGGAGGCGTACACAAGGAATCCTAGATAGATGCCTGAACCACCTCAGCTGACTCCTTTTAATGTGGAGAAGCAGTGATTCTACTTTAAGTCCTTCTCAAATATTTGAGCTCCCTACCCTATCTCTAAGGCTGAGTCCAGGCACCCAGCTGAGGAGTCTCATTTCCGCCACTTGTATTCGTGATCTCATTCCTTTGGCCACTATCCAAAGCTTGTGGCCATAGATATGGGTAGGAACATAGATAATCCGACAAACTGACAGCTTCACCTTTCACTTCAGCTCTCTTCACCACAGCAGGACCACATCATCTGCAAAGAGCAAAGATGCAATCCTGAAGCTTCCACCCTGAACACGCTCCACCCCTTGGCTGCACCAGCCGTATTGTTCCTCCTGTATCTGAAGTTCGATCAGCAGACAGACTCTCCTCTCCAGTGCCCTGACATAGGCATTCTTAGGGAGGCTGAGGAGTGCAATCCCCCTAAAGTTGGAACACACCCTCCAGTCCCCTTTCTTAAAGATGGGGACCATCACCTCAGTCTACGAATCGAATGGCACTGTTCCTGACCTCCAGACAATGTTGAAGAGGCGTATCAGCCAAGACAGCCCAACAACAAGAGCCTGTGGGAACTTGGAGTGAATTTCATCAAACCCCGAAGCCCTGCCACAGAAGAGTTTTGGACTGTCTCATTGACCTCAGCCCTAATGATCGGTGAGTCCTTCCTTGTGTTGTCCGACTCTGCTTCTTCCAAGGAAGGTGTTTCATTGAGATTCAGAAGATCCTCATAGTATTCCTTCCATCCCTTGATTATATCTTCAATTGAGGTCAACAGCACTCCATCCCCGCTGTAAACAGTATGGAAAAAGCACTGCTTCCCTCTCCTGAGTCATCTGATAGTTTCCCAGAATCTATACAAGGCTGATCAAAAGTAATCTTCCATGGCTTCACCAAACTCCTCCCAAACCTGAGTTTTTGCTTCCACATTCTAAAGCCACATTCCATTTGGCCCGCTAGTAACTGTGAGCTACTTCCGGAGTCCCACAGGCTAACCAAGAAGACTCCTTCTTCAGGCTGACGACCCCCTTAACCACTGGTGTGCACCACCGGTTTCAGGGGTTACCCATGCAAAAGGCGCTAATGACCTTATGGCTACAGCTTCGCACAGCTGCCTCAAAAATGGAGGCATGGAAATGGCCCATTCGGTCTCAATGTCCTCAGCCTCCTTCAGAAGGTAGTAGGACTTCTGCCAGAGGTGTGAGTTAAAGATCTTCTGGACAGAGGCCTCTGCCAAATCTTCCCAGCTCACCCTCACTATACGTTTGGGTGCACCAGGCCTGTCCGACATCTTCCCCCACCATCTGATCCAATTCACAATCTGGTGGTGATCGGTTGAAAGCTCAGCTCCTTTCTTCACCGGAGTGTCCGGGACATATAGTCGCAGATCTGATGATACAACTACAAAATCCATCACCAATCTATGACCTAGGGTCTTCTGGTGCCAGGTGCACTTATGCAGGACACCATCGAAGCTCACACTGGTTAAAAGAACAGAAGTAACAATTACAACTTGTATTAGTCTCTGATGCACTGATCAAACTACAGATGCCAGAGATTATCATGCTATTCAGACTCAGGCATGGGTATAAATTTTACTGTTACAGTGTAGCCTCCCAACACACGGTGGCGCTACACATCTATCAGCACCGTTCAAGATCAGTGTCTAGACCTGTACAGATCTACGGTGCAAATACACCGAGCTAAGTGCGTATTATCAGGCAAGAGCTGGGCATCTTATTGTGGCATTTGTGCTGTCGCGTACTGAATGAAATTTGGTGGCATGCAAAAATGGCTAAATGTAGAATAAGCTATATTCACGCAGAATAGTGCGTGCCTTCAGTAGTGTAAATGAAAAAGGAGCTTTCTCAGGGGGCGAGGAAGAAGAGATGGTCGAATTGGTCAATTCTGATATCACGGCTGGTTAAGCTGTACTTCTGTAGCTGTCACTCTGAATAGAAACCACCTCTGACAGTGTAGGTGTCGCCAGCAAAGAATTCTATTTGCCACGTTACTCCAGCTATTTCGTGTAATTTGCTACAGCGGCCAAAAAGTGCAGTTAAGGGACGCGCATGACGTAGAAAGGAGCGGAGAGCAATATAAATAAAAGAAAGGTAATAAAAAAATAAAATAAAGCAAAGGTAATGTATCATCATACCCTTGTTTTAGGCAAATCGGTCAAATAGTCGAGTCGCTTAAATTAAAAGTAGTTAGTAATCACAGTGTCATTTTACATAGACGTGTGTTTGCATTCTACGAGAACCATGCATGGTGAATTAGAAGCGCCATAATAATGCAAGCAGATGACCTGTTCGGATAACGACGTACCGTAGCTAAACGGAAAGAGTCACCGCCGTGCTGTGCCTTTGTTCCAGGAATCGTAAGAGGATGTCTAAAATAGAGCGCCTGAACGCCCGTGTGGCGAAGCTCCTGACGGTGGCCGTGCATGAGGTGCTGGAGGTGGTTAAGGAGACCGTGTCCGAGTACCAGGAGAAGACCGCCCGGACGCAGAGGGAAAACGAGAGCTTGAAACGGAGGCTGCAGGAGCTCCAGGACAAGCTGAAGAGAGTGCGCACCGGTGCGTCTCACGTTCATAGAAATGTGATTATGCTGACACCAGGAAAGCGTCTGTCGATTCAGATTAATGCATAAACAAGAGTTAAACCTCAACTCTAGATCTTATGGGTCTCCAGCATGTTGACATCTGAAAATAAGAACAGGAAAGGACAGGCATTTGTGTAGTGCATATTGAGTGTGTCTCGATTGCCTTTCATATATTTCATAAAACCTATTTTTGCTTAAAATTGTACAATGGTAGAATGAAAACTCAAAAACTACAGTTGGTGAGATTATTGTGTGCTGTCCACTAGTGAAGTATTCATTGAAAAGTAAATTGAGCCTTCAGACTATTGACAGTTCATAATTACACCCATTTTGGGTTCAGAATCCTTCTTCGATTACAGTTTAACTGGGATTTTTTTCACCAAAATTGGCTTTCACGGGACCACCAACAAAAAATGACCAGTTCTTCTCTCAGTTTAGCACGGCACCTCCTGGTAACCGATTGCTGACCTCGGTCAGGTCTTCAGAAAGCATACTGACTCTTAATCTTCTGCATCCACAGAGACTGTGCAGCCGCTTGCTTTCCCCCTTCCTGCAGAAAGGGACCTGGCTGAGCAGGAGTGGAGTCCAGTTCTGAGGCCAGATGCAGATTTTGCATTGACTGAAGAGAAGCAGGAGCTCGAGGAACAGCAGGGAGTGAAGGACGGCAGCGAGGAAGGCGGAGGGCTGGAGCTGGTGCACTTGGCGGACCCAGAAACTGAGTGTGACATGCTGGTGTCCGAGCTGAACGCCATGAGCTCTGAGTGTGGCACTCGGATGACTGATACAACACTCTCCGTGTTCCCACCTCAGTCAGTGCAGAGTAATGCCAATCTGGGTGCCATACACGATGATGCTGTTTCAGACCCCGCGTGTCCGAATCCTTCTGACTTTTGCATGCTACCCGGTTTGGCCTCTAATGAAATTAAAACCGAGCCAGAGCCACTGGAATACACACAAGCGGAACAGCATGCTCCCCAGGACAGTTTTTACAGCTGTGCTAATTCTAGTAGCAACGTGCCACAGACGGAAGGTGCTGAAGATGGCCAGCAAATGAATGCAGGGAGTCACGGACTGCTGTACATGCAACCAAATCACAATGCGTTTAAAGAGACATTTACAATCACAAAAAGTATAAGATGTACAGGAGATTCGCAGAAAAGAAATCAGTATCAGAGACTGGAGGAACAGCACCGTTGCGTTCTGTGTGGCAAGACATTTAGTCGAGTGGGAAATCTTCGGATACATCAGCGCTGTCATACTGGGGAAAAACCATATTGCTGCATGCAGTGTGGAAGATGCTTTAGCCATGCGGGTAATCTTAAAAAACACAAGCGAGTTCACACAGGGGAGAGACCGTATTGCTGTCACCAGTGTGGCAAAACCTTCAGCCAGTCCAGTCATCTGAAAAAGCACCAGAAAATTCACATTATCAGACACCTAAGTATTGGATAAGGTGTCAGACTAAAATAGACTGCAGTTAATATGTATTTAAAAATGAGGTGTCATGCGGCTGTAAAAACTGGTTGTTTAACAGAGCATAATTAAGGCGTACTCATCATGCCAAAATATTTGTTCTCTCTTCCATGATCCATTTTTTTGGTCAAAGACCTTACCACTTTCAGGTATTTAAGTTAAATGTAAAACTTGCGCATTGAATACATTTCTCTTTACGTAATTCTACCTTCAGCCTTAAGGTAGTTTGACTGAATTTGAATTGTACAGTTCTTGTTCATAGCCACACACCCATTAAATTATTTTTCTGAATGTGTGAAAGCAATATTAAAGGGTTAACTTTTTAAAGTTCTATGAAATAAACATAAAACTTTAAAAGATTTTCAAAAAGACACTTGTTCTTGTAAAAATTTTATAAAGGGTTTTAGTGATTGAGTACCTTGCTCAAGTGTACAATCTGGAAATATGACTAATGAAAAGGATCATGAGTGACAAACATATATGCCATGTAAGTAAATATATATGATTTTCTGTTTATGATTTCTAAAAATGATATGCAAATGTACGTTTAAGTCTGAACAAGTTCTCTGTGCTTTTGCGAAAGAAAATGATCTTAAAGCAAAACATTCATCCATCCATTCATCACCCAGCCTCTTATCCAGTACATGGTTGCAGGGTAAAGCAGAACATTTAAAACAAAACTGACAAACCAGTTCCTAGCCCTTTTTCCATTGACATAGTTCTGGTGCCATGCCAGTTCCTGAACCGGTTTACACGCTTTTCCACTGCAAAGGAACTGGCTCTTAAGAGCTTTTGGGTTTACAAATTTTGGTCACAGTTTATACAGACAGTTAATTTTAATTGAATGGTGCACTGATTGGTGTCTTCAAATAGCCCAAAAAGACATACCTTGCTTGCCTCCTGGCCAGGAATCGTGGCTTTGAGAGAGATCCTTCATCAGAAATAAACTGAGCTCCTGACCTGCTAACTTCCATCATCTGGATAGGGAAATTGCTCAGGATTTCAAGAAAAATCAACATTTTCAGAGCTCCGCTGTTATAGCTTGGCAAGAGTAAAGTTCGGTGCATCTGTTTGGTTCTTTTAAAAACAGTAAGTCAGGCACAGCTTTATTCTCCTAGCCTCTGCAGATCTTTATGATTTCATCTTCAAAGTTTCTCTGCAGACTACTCACAAATGCATGAGCAAGTGAAATTGATCCTGTGTCGTCCGCCAATCTTGAGTTTCACTTAAACATGAATTGGACAAGAAACTAGAAATTATCACTTTGTCTATTGTTGTCATAGGGGGCAAGGAACAGATTGCCAAAAGCAGACTGAGAAGCTGGACAATGAATTTCCAATACAGAAGGCACAGTTGCCAAACTCATGAAGCCAGACTACAACTGAGAACAGTCTTCAGTTAGTGCTTGAAAAACTGGAAGATCAAAAAAGCAGGATAAGGTGTTGCACTGTTAAAATCATAAACCTTACAAAGGGCACATAAACTAGAAATCACTAGGAATCTGAGACTTAGCTAGCTAAAATACTCAAAAATTAAAACGAAGGATGGCAAAATCAAGACTGATCTTGTCCAATGCAGTCTGGGTCAACATCCAGCAGAGGGCATCTCTAGACTAAGGATTGTCTACTTTTGCCTTAATAAATAGCTTAGTTAGTTACATCTACAATGCCAAGTGGTACAAAGACTGAGAAAACTCAAGCTGGGATAAACAAATTCCAGAAATAGTGAGTTTATTGGAGTAAAGAAGAAACTTTAGGGACTTGGGATTTAATACTCAGGGCCAATTCCCACAGTGCTACAGATAAATCATGGAGGCCATGTAAAGTATTTGAAATGAGTTGGGAGGAAATCTACTAGTTGTGTAGTATATATGTACGTATATACATACGCATATGTGATCCTCAGCAGATCAGAAGTCTGCACACATCAGTCATTAAGTGTAAACAACCAAATTCTTTTAATAATTTTACAAGATTCAAAAAGTTGTGTAGAGGAGAGGCACCCTTAGTGGTAGTCTGGCTGAAGTAGTATCTTTCGCAGATGATTTGCACTTTCTCTCAAAGTTCAAGAATTTATGTTAAAAACTAATAAGTGAGTCTGTGGATTTTTGGAATACTAGTGAAATTAAAAGCTGCTTGTACAGAAGAGCGAATGCAGTTTCAACCAAAACTGCTTTACACTCTAAAATCTTGAATCAATTTGGGCATTAACTACAACAATTGTCCCCAAATACTGAGGCATTAGGTTTCAGGAGGGCAGGGGGTGGGAGTCAGGGTCGTGCGTGCACATGTACGCTAAATTGTGTGTCTAATGGTCTAATGTGTGCTGGGAGATGGCATGGGGATTTTAAAAAAATAAATCTTATTTGTGAATGCCAAGGGGGACCTAACAGATAAATCTGCGGCCCCCTGAACCACAAGAATAACTGAGTTTTTTACACTCCAGCCCGACAGGTGGCAGTATGTCACATTTCTCTTACCAAAACGTAGCAAACAGACGAAGACCGGCTTCCTCTCGTGGAAAACGGGGTGTTCCCAATATTCCTCAGTATTACCAGAAAAAAGAAGTTAGGCATTTTATAAAGTTCGGCCCTTGGGCTTGTCTTGGGTAGCCGGAATAATCGGAGGCCAGTGTTATCGTGACTCCGTGGGAAGAAGGAGCTTGGTGACATCCTGATAATGGTCGGTGTTGACGGTACCGTGAGCAGTGCCGTCCGTGCTTCTCTCCGACCTGTACATCATCTTCGGAAAACACAGCCCTAAGCTCCTCTGGGACTCGACTTGGTACCGGAAAAAGAACTGCTTTCCGGGCCGCTGGGGAAAAGGCTTCTCCGCTGATTAACTAGCTGACTGAGCTAGCCTTGTATTGACGTCAACGGAGACAGAAACCGAGTTGAGGGAACTGATAAGGTATTTGACCGGCAGCTTGTCTTATTTTTAAAATGTGTTATTTTTAGGAAGAGCTCTGCTGAGTTTGGCACCAGGTATTTAGGCGGAAAGAGGAGAGCGACTCCGCTGTGACGTGAGAAGGTGCCCACGAGCGACTGCTTGGCCTTAGCTCGAGACCGACTCACGTTAACGATTAATCGACGTCAGCGCCGCGTGCGTGCTCGAGGGAACGTCGCTTAGGTTACTTTTATTCGGTCATGCTATATAGCCGGTTATCATCCATAAAACCCGAGATGTGTCTAATGCTCATCAAAACGAATAAGATGATCAATTAATCTGACCCAGAAAGAATTACCGAACAAATTAGTACTTAATGTGTATTCAAGGTAAGACACCATGTTAAGAGACATTTAAAGCGAATTAACTGGTTCATTGGTACATCTGTAAACACAATATTACCAATTAATGTAAGGTTTTTTTCTTTCAAATTCTGATTTTGAAGAGTTTTAATTATCTACTATGCTTTTATTTGTGGGTTATGTGATGAGGGATGGCTGTATTGTGAATTTCATGCAAGTTGGGTATTGGTAATCCCACAGTATTTGCCAGCCTGTTCCATTCTTACTTTGTCTAAAGTAAAGCAAGGCACGTAATGAATTCAATGTCAAATCTTGGGTTGCTATGTCATAGGGATTTCCACAGGATGTCTAAAATAGAGCGCCTGAACGCCCGTGTGGCGAAGCTCCTGACGGTGGCCGTGCATGAGGTGCTGGAGGTGGTTAAGGAGACCGTGTCCGAGTACCAGGAGAAGACCGCCCGGACGCAGAGGGAAAACGAGAGCTTGAAACGGAGGCTGCAGGAGCTCCAGGACAAGCTGAAGAGAGGAAACGGGGGTAAACCCAAAACTGAATAGCGTGGCAGCTTTTGTAGTATGCTGTTATCGTTGGGATGGATGTTGTTATACTTTTTTTTTAATTTTCTTTGCTAGGTTTTACATATTCCTGGTTAGAGCATAGCTTTATGATAGACTAGTGAAATAGATTCTGATGTATTTTGATATCCATTCTTCAGTTGGACCATCCTCATGCTGGATTCTTATCCACCTGTTCCAGGCACCGCCCAGCCTGGTGGGCCTCACCTGTCTGGGGAAAGAGTTCCTGTTGACCAGGAGCAGAGCCCCAACTTGAAGCAGGGTGCTGAGCTCCATTTGACTGAAGACGAGCAGGAGACTGCAGAAGAAAACAGCTGCAGACGAAGGGAGGAAGAGCTCAGTGCATTGGAGCAGCATCCTGAGAATGACTATGTTATAACCTTACCTGACGGCAATGAACGGGGTCCTGAATATGCCTCTCAGACGTCTGACGCGGAACTGTCAGTTTTTGGGCCTCGCTTGAAAAGCGCCTCCGACCTGGACTCCATCCACGTTGTGCATATATCTGATGGACTGCCTCAAGGCACATTCGGTTTAGGCAGGCAAGCCGGTTTTGCCTCTGATGAAATTAAAATAGAGGCGGAGCCACCGGATTATGTGACATCTCAGCGGCACGTGTCCCAGAGTCCTTTTCATGAGCGTGTGGACTCAAACGGTAGTGCGTTGCAGCCGGAAGGCCCTAACGAGGCGCCTCAGGATAACATAGTGGGGTTGTCTTACGGTCATTCTCACTCGAACTACAATACAGCGGGAAGGAGGTTTACGTTTAGCAAAAATATCAGAACTGCTCTTGAGAGTAGGAGAAACAAGCAATACTACAGAAAGGATGAAGATCATCGCTGCATCCTGTGTGGAAAGACCTTTAGCCGAATCGGAAACTTGAGGATACATCAGAGATGCCACACGGGAGAGAAACCTTACTGCTGCACACAGTGTGGGAGATGCTTTAGTCAGGCAGGTGACCTGAAAAAACACAAACGAGTCCACACGGGTGAGAAACCGTACTACTGCACCCAGTGCGGGAAGAGTTTCAGTCGTGGCGAGAACTTGAAACGGCACCAGAAGATTCACATAGGAGAAACTCTACACCTGCATCAAGTCTGGAGAGAACCGCAATCAAATAAGGCACTGTGAAAAATGAGAATTAAGCTGCATCTCATTAACTGTTGGTTATGCAAATGTGTTACCGCCCCCAATAAAACCAAAATGTATATTTTTTTACTTGCTAAGATTATTCTTGGGGTTTTTTTTTTTTTTGCACACATGGCTATTGCTTAGTGTTGTTTAACTATTTATTTGTTTTATTGACAAGTAGCTATATGTGAATTCGGTGCTGTTCATTGCTTCACACTGATGCTGTACAGTTTTCAGTGAACGCCCTTAGTATCACGGAGTGCACTTCTTGCCGCTGCCACAATTAAATAGCCGAATGTCGTCATCAGTAGTAATGTGTAGCCTCTTTTCTGTCTTAAGATCACAATATTTTTTAATAAAATAGGTAATGGTTTTTGCTTGTTGTCCATAAAACAGGTTGGTATATGGTTCACTGATGGCATTAATAATACTTGTATCTGTCTGACATGTTCCTTCAAGATGTTTTTTTGTGTCTCAAGTTTTGTTTTGTTTAATGGAGGCTATAAAACCTGGATTTGTCTCTTGGACCTTAACTCCTTTACTGAATTCACTATTTGCACTGGAAGTCACCTTACTTGGTATTTTGGCATTCCGTTTTGTGGTAATTAAGATGTATGTTCTAAAATTGAATGGAAGTATTGAGGACAATGGTTGACTATTCTTGTGTTATGCCATGAATGCAGCTCACGTTTTATCTCGCGTAATCTGCAGGTTATGCTAATTTATTTAGAAGTTTAGATATTGAGATGTGTCTAGTCATGTCTGATGATTGTTTCAGTCATACTCCTACCCATGAGTGTCAGCGTTGCAAGGGTTAATGTGATGGAGGTGTCCTCTTTTGTGGAAAATAAATTTTGCAAAAAAAAAAAACCAATCCAGCAACCCATAGAAGGATAATGCATATAAAATGTATACCTGATGTGAATGTAATTTAACTATAGACCACGCAATCCAGAAAATACTGAACTGTCGTAGCTCACCGGGTCCTTTTGGCTGTGGAGATATCTTCTGATGATGTTTGTGTGGTTTTCTCCCACATTCCAGAAATACAGGCTGCAGATGAATTGTCGTTCTAATTTGGGCACATGTGGGCAAGTGCCCCGAGAGTGTCTGGCTTCCAGGATCACTTCATATCTGTATCCAGCTGCAATTTCTATGTTCTTAATTGGCTTCACTGGTTATGCAGGTGCTGAATATTCATTCGCATGTGGAGAGACATCAAAGAGGCCTCTGGAATAAACTGCAGTGATATTAACCTAGGTACATTTTCTGAGACTTCTTTAAAATGCTAGAAATGCAGCATTGCACTGCGTTGCCAGTAAAACTTCCAGCAATGCTGGGCTATTTATTGAACATTTCACACTGAACTAATAAAGTCCTTCAACTGTTATGTTCTGCTGTTGTTTTATGAGAAGAAATGTAAATTGATCGCCTGATTAAATATTCATTTTGTACAAACTAAGCTAGTTATGGTATCTGAATATTGAGAATACATGCAAATACTCCCACTGTACCTTCTAACACTAGCAACAAATATGATATGTTCAGAATGATAAACATCAGAATCAGGCAGCAAAGACAGGTAAGAGTCAAGCAAACTATTTTACTCATTCATTTCACATAATTATTGCAACCTGCTACTGGATAAGCAGGTGTAAGAGATGGATGTACGGATCATGCACATACGTCATTAATTAAGGTATTGAATTAATACATTTATGGAAGACAACTTCTTAAATTTTTGCTTTAAACTAATATAATCTTATTAAAAAGCCTATTACCTGAACTTTACTCAAAACATTTTTTTTTTCTGTTCAAGGGTAACCTCATACCTCCAGGCTTGTGGATCTGAGTCTCGCCATAGCTCTCCGTGAGTGGAACTTCCACCATCTTCGTGTATGCAGCTGAGCTTCGTTCAGCTGCACCAGTTTCCTCTCAGTCCAAAAATTCGCAGTGTAGCTGGATTTTTGCTTCCTGCAGCTGTGTACCCCATACCCTGTGCCGCCTTCCAGTAGCTTGATTTGGACATGTACGAACGAGCGGCTATGGAATGACGGATGTATGAGTGGACCATTTTAATTAAGAACCACGCTGACCGCCGTGAACAACACAATGCGATTATGTAATTGAATAAAATGTATAGCATTTTGGCCTGCACAAAAGCAGAACAAAAAGGTAATGCAACACAAAGCTACTTCCACTGCATAGTCGTGCAACACAGCAAGCAGATTGCATAATAATGCTGAGTGTTGAGTTACACCAGGTGAGGGAAACGTCAGAACTCTGAAGATCGTCTAGTGAGTCACAGAAAATGTTACGGTTCAGCTCAATCCCCCGTGCCAATTTTTTTTTTTTTTATGTGAGAAAACGTTTGCATTCGGCTGTGTGCATATTTGCCCGCTGGATTTTATCAAATGTATGAAAAGAGTAAAAGGAATTTGACAGAATTGGCAATTTTTTCAAGCCTGTACCATTTATTTTGTTAAGACGGTTATATACAACGCCTAATGGCCATTGTGAAGAAGTGACTGGCCGTTACTCTCAGAAACTGGCTATGCTATCTGAAGCATCGATGACCTCATCCTCAGAAAACCACTTCCTGTAGAGTCTCACATGACAGTGGAAGATTTTTCTACCACATTTCAGTGCAGAATTTACTTGCATCCTCTTTCTTGCCTTGTGCCTGCTGCGTAGCCCAGGTTACGATCTGTACACTTTAAGGCTGTTTTCTGGAGCAGAATGCTAACAATAAGCACAGGGAAGGTTAATGTGAGGGATTTAAGACAGTGATGGGCTTCAGGCCCTGCTGTGACCCTGACTATGATAAACAGTTAGAAAATGGATGCATGGATGGATGGATGGATGAATGGATGAAAGGCTGGAGGGATAAGGGAGGTGACACAACAATTAAGCAGTCAGGCTAACATCTTAAGTTGAACAAATAAACAACATAAAACTTAAGTTTTGTGCCTCATCATTGTGGCCTTCAAAGAACAAAAACTTACCATTAAAATATCAGAAATAAAACAGTAAAGTCCAACACTACAACATCTGGATGTAATTTAATGCTGGACAGTACACATATGTTAATAACAGTGGGTTCCACTGTACTCCCCTGTCATGTATCTCATTTGCTGTCCATTCTCTATCTAAGGGCAGAGCAATGAACACTGATCCCTGTATGTGAAGGTACGACAAGTCTGGATGTTGCTCTGGGGTTATCTTAACATTTTCCTTTGTCTTTGGGAACAATCTCCATTGCAACAGTATCTTTTTGGTATGGTTCAGTGAATTCCTTCATTGCATATAAATGTTTTGATAATCATTTCCAGGTGGACAGGCCTTAATACTTTATCATTTCCTGTCTAGTCTTCAGATATGATTTGATAGCAGAATGCTGTGCCTGCAAAATGTATGGGATAACAACACTTTGATGTTCATGATATGGTTATCATTTTATTTTCATTTAATTAACTAGAGGGGAACAAGAGCTTTTTATATCATAAGATTGCATGCTTGATTACATTACACTCCAAATTAATGGGAAACTTCAAACAAAAAATCTGAGGGCCAGCAATTTTCACATTTCTGTCAGTGATTAGAATTTTACCTCTATAAACACAACAATAACACAATATTACAGCAGACTTACATAAGGAATTTCACATACATGGAAAATGAGGAAACTGAGCTCCTTGATTTTCCAAATTAAAGACAGACACTTTAATTTACCATTTGCACAAGTAGAAATTCTCTGGGTTTTGCAAACCCCATTTTGCTGTCTGTATGCAGTAAATGCAAACTGCAGGGTAAGTCAGGGGCCCAGCAGTGATATCCACCAGCCTTGAGGTTCAAACCCACCAACGTAAATGACTGCCCCATGATTAGTTGTCATTTCCTTGTCACTAGATTGTCACTTCCTTTTTATATAAGTTCTTCATTCAGTCTGTATCTGTTTGAAAGCAGTTTCATATTTACAAAACAGATTACACGCCAAAGCAAATCTTTTTCCTTTTCCAATAAAAAATACCGAACAGATTTCATGCTAATAATTACAATAAGACCTATATTGTTTCATACATTCTGAATGCTCTTTAGATCTTGCACAGTCAGTTTAGACACAACTATGGGTGGGTGGGTGGTGGGTGAGAGTGATGTTGAAATAGCATTGACCTTTAGCCTTCAGAAGATCTCGTTTTAAAATGTTTTTTTTTTTCCCCTTCTCCTTGCTAAAGGTACATTCTTTTCTCATGCTCAGCATACAGTGTTTGCTAATCAGCCTTTCCTTGATATGGTTTGAATAGATTACATGTGGTAAATCAGAAACTTCTTAAAGGAGAAGTGCAGTGCATCAAGCAGTCAGAAATCCAAGTGATTTTAGTGCTAAAGGAACAGACCCGTCAGCCAATCATATCCACCGAAACATGCTGTAACGCAAAGGACACAAAATGTTAGGATGTCACGTTTAGAAGGAAGTTCACCTTGATTGTTAAGGTGGATAGTTACAGTACATAACATCTTCTTTTGCTTTCAAATTCCTAGGCTGAGAAAGGATTTTGACATATAAAAAAAAAACAAATAACTTCTGTAGTTTCAGTTTTGAACTGCTGAACATCCAAGAGACATCTAGCACCTGAAAAACATCACACCTTGTTTATGTTTTATGTGTTTGCTATTAATATGTACTCTTTCAGTATTTAAATTTATTGTATTAAGACAATCTTCTAATCGTTTAGTACATTCTAATTTTACAGATCTTTAAAAAAGTGAAGTCGACAAAAATAATAGATTTTTGCATAATTAAAATATTGTGTGTAACAAAAACTCATACCACTGTTAAGTATGGCAGTTAGCAAGTTAATAGTCATGCAACTGCTTGTTCAGTACTACGTCATAGAGAGACTGGAGCTGATCCAGGGGACGTAAGGCAGGGCACGCACACAAAACAGGTCATTTTGACATGCCAAACTCTTAGCCTAACTGCAAACAAACTCAACCACACACAGAGCAGGGGCAGGACTTGAACCTTATTCACAGATTTTTATAAAATTGAGTTTTTCCTTATGGGGACACGACAAATGTCCCCACAAGGTAAAATGTCAGGTTTTTATTACCTCCTGGGGACATTTTGTCCCAAAAGTGCAATATAAACATAGTACACACACACACACACACACACACACACACACACACACACAGTGGACAATTTAGAGACATCAATTAAAATGCATATTTTTAGACTGCAGGAAGAAACTGGAGTATAAGGAAACAATTCATTCAACACAGGGAGGATATGCAAACTCCACACAGACAATAAGGGGCAGGAAGAGCTGAACCCCTTTCAAAGCCTGGAGATGTCAGGCCACAGATACAGACTGTACTATTGTGTTGAACGTAATAGTTAAACTAAACCAAGATTAAATAGCTTCTCAAAACCACATATGCCTGAGGGGTGAGATCTTGTTATCTGCCAAAGCAACAAGTGAAACATTCAGTATCATGAGTACTTATCTGCCAGTCCTCCTCCGACTGGGCACCACTGTTTAGTTCATCATATAGTTATGGACTCCGGAAAGCAGTAGGATACATAAAGTTCAGCCAGAATGCTCTAATTAGAGCTTAGGAGACTCATATTTTATCTGCAGATAACTGAGGTAAACAATGAACACAACGCCTTTGTGTCAAAGTGACCTTCTCAGGACAAGTCCATACCTGCCTTCAGCAGAATTCATCCCAACAAGGAAGCAAACTGCATACGTGCTATAAAATAATAAAATAATCCCTTTAATACTCCATAATTAAGGTAATGTGCGTGTTTTTTTTTTGGTTTTTTTCGGATACTTTTTAAAATGACAGAAGAGACTCCGCTGGCTTACCTTTGAGAAAAATGCTTCATCTGAATTGCCTCAGCTACATAAACAGTTTTAAGTACACAAAACGGTACAGTTCGAAGAAGAAATCGATGTTCTTTGCGTTCTGCGTACTATTTTTCATTTCACTTAATTATTTTATTAACACTGCTACATATTTTATTATTTTTTAACTATTCACTATTAAAAGGAGAAATACTGAAAGTGTAATATATTGAGGCACCTGAGACATGTATACCTGCAAATATTAATCTCCAGGGAGCAATCAAGCAATAAAATAACAAGGACAATAAAATAAATATAATAAGAATAAGAATGAAAAGGGGAACACCGGCGTCTTACTATCAATCCCATGCCATGTAAGAACATCTTCTAGCTCAACGTTTACGTGGCTTTTTGTCACTCACCAGGAAGTCATTCATATACAGAGTTTCCCAGCGGGCTGCCAAGATCCGATCGTCGGTAAATCGAAAATGAAATATGGGTGATATTGACAGGTACGAGGGGGAGCTCCGCATTGCGCTGGTGAAGCTGGGGGAAAGAGCCCCCATCATATTTAGGATTGATCTTAATAGGCATGGCATGGCATGGCATGGTGAGCACGGAAGCAGAAAGGGGAGTAGAAGGTAACACACACACACACACACACACACTGAAGAGGTCTAGATAGTGTTTCACCTTTCCTAAGTAATAGAGCTCTGTAATAGCCTCGAACGCCGCTTTACCAACGCTCTTCATAAATAAAGCATTTGAAAAGGTAAGTTTTAAAACTTCGATCCGGCTCAGTAATGCACAGTCATGTTTGAATCGGGAAAATATATACACTGTGTCATAGATTTATTTAGGGAAGGAGTGTGTTTGTGGGCGAAGTGACTTTCGAATTGTGCCCGCGCTCGCAGGGGCGAAGGGACTACAAATGGGATTAATTATCTGCTTAAGTATTAAAATGCGCCTTAAAAAGACATGAAAATCATATTCAAGAATACGCTTAAAAGCTCCCAGTCAGTGTAATTCGCGACGCTTTTGCTTTTTTTTCCCCCCATAGTAGCAAGTAGTGTCCTTTAATTTCTTAGGATTGATATTGATAATGCTGTTTGTGTGTTCCTTTTTTTAAATGAATGCTATAGAAAGCATACCGGTTGTAATTTAAACTCTGAAGGACAGTACATTGTTTCTTCAACCACACGCCGCCGCTTGGGGGGTGCTGTGATGAAGCTCCATGAGAAGATCCTCACCCACTACCTGTCCTGCAGCTCACCTGTGGATAAAGAAGGTTACCTCTATAAGAAGGTTGGTCTGCATCTCCTTATACTGCCATACACTTTATAAAACGCACTGTCGGTCACATTTAACAAGGAATACTTTGCTTGTAGACAAATGCATTATCAGGAGTTGTGAGATTAGCTAATTAAATGCTGTACAAGGTGCATTTCAGGATGCACTGCTGACTAAGGATTAACTATAGGCCTATGAAGTTTTGTGAAGAACATCAAGTCTGCTCTCTATAACAACCGGAAAGGTCGTATTTTGTGAAGGGGGAAGCCAGCAAGAGGATGTGGTCACAGCAGGGGAGGACAAAACGTGGGAGGAGTTAACACACTGACAGGCCTCACACAGGACCTGCGAGAATGAGCAGTGGAACCGTGAAATTGTGAATTGGGTGTGTGGTTTAAACTGAATGTTCGACCTAATGGTCTTGTATCGTGCTCGTTAAAAGTTCAAGCATAATTTTCAATCAGAAGACACATGTATTTAGTGAAACCACCTAGGAAAAAAATTAAAGGCTAGTTCGTTTGCTGTAAATACGGCATCTCTCGATCTACTTGGCATTCTATAATAATTGAAATGCGAGCATTAATTTAATTTCTGCATTCTGAAGGGTGAGAGGAACACCTCCTATCAGAAGCGCTGGTTTGTCCTGAAGGGGAACCTCCTTTTTTACAAAGAACGTCCCGTGGAGCGGGACCTGCTGGGCGTGATCGTGCTGGAGGGCTGCTCCGTGCAGCTCTGCGAGTCTGAGGAGCAGCATGCCTTCTCTCTGGTGTTCAGTGGGGTTGGTCACAGGATCTACAAGTTTGCAGCTGAGGACCAGAAGAGTCAGGAGAGCTGGATTAAAGCCCTGCTCTGTGCGAATCACCAGTATCTGTCCCTGCTTGTGAAGGACCTGGAGAAGCAGTACAAAGGTGAGGAAGAGCATGCATGCAGGGGAACAGCTAGGAATTTTGGGCCCTGTGAAAGCTTGGTGCATGGGGCCCTGCCTACTTGGGGACTGCTGCAAGGGCCCCAACACCCCTTCAACCGCAGTATGGTGCCCCTGCATGCATGGTCAGGGGACTTTGGTGTCTATATACATGTGACAGTGTTTCAGGCAGGTGACTGCTGTCTTCATCCATGTAATGTCAGTATTGTGTGTTGTTTTTTTTTTTTTGTCTGTTAAATCCAGATATTAAAAGAGCAACCTTCTCTGGTAACTCCAACCAGTGCTCCACCATAGTTGGTCCAGATGTGGAGCAGCTGCCTGTGTCCATGGCAACCGTGAACTCTGGTTCTTCTGCTGTCGCTCAACTGCCGACAGTGAGAGAGGGTCGCAGCCACAGTGCGAATTTACTGCTACGAGCATATCCGGCTTCGGGCAAGTCCACCAATACGAAGTCTCCAAAACTTTGGCCCAAGAGAAACGCTCATGTCACGCCTATAAATGGACCGGCACCCCTTGGAGAGTGGCCCTTGTTGGGATCCGGACGAGTGGAGCACTTCGCTGAATTACATGAGTATTATGGGAGAGAAGTGAAAGAGCTAAGAGCTGATTGGCTGAGGAGAAAAGGAGAACAACACGTGCCGGAAGGAGATCTGATTGATTTTGGTTAAAATGGATTCAGAGAATGTATTTTTTTTTTTTTTTTCGTACAATTTAACAGAGCTTTTGGGAGGAAAATTGCTTTGATATTGTTAGTTTGAAAATGACACCGAATTACGTACATTTTATGCGTACTTTTTAATACGATGCTTCCATATAGTATTGGCATCTGTCAAGTAGATCTGTTAAGTGGTGAGGCTGTTCTGCCCAGACCCGTTTTGAGTGCTTTGGAAATAATCTTCTGGTCTTCATAAGCTTCCTGAACTCAATTACTGTGCTGTGTTTATAGCTATGAACCTGTGTATGTCAATCATTTTTATTTATAGAAGTCTCGTTGGATAAAAAAAGTGCTGTCACTCAGTTTTTATATAGACATAAAACATAAGAGGAACGGCAGTAATATTACTGTAGTGCAAGACTGTTAGAACTATTTCCCATAGCTCTGCTCTTGGGCTGTCGTTTGTGGGGAAAGAAGTGAAAGCAAGTTTTTGTATACCCTTGTCCATATTTAATGTCCTACTAGAGGGTCTATTGGCAGAAAAAGCCCATCCAGCTTTCAGTGTCTTGGTTCATTCTGAGATGTGTCCTCCTACAAGCCTTGAAGAGCAACAGATCTATTAATATTTTTTAACAATTGCTAACTGCCAGATCTAAGCGGTTGTAGCAGTAGATGGTTGAATTTATCAAGCACTGCACTGGCTCCAGGTGATTCTATAAGTACAGAAAGGCAGGCGTGCGGTAGATATTTAAGATCTCTGGCAAGCTACAGAACTGAGTTAAGCCATACTGAGTAAATAGGAAAAAACAGGCTATAATCTTTCAGTCTAGTGAAGGTGCAGAGATGAACCAGTTTGGAAACACATTTGTAGAATTATTAGTGTAATTATTGGTCAGTTTCTCATAATTTGGCAGGTGTATATTATAACTGGTAGCATCTGCAGAATTGGGTTTAGACTATGGTGTGGCTGTACTGAATCTTGTAAAAAAAAAAACAAAAGTCAACCAGCCTCATCACATACAACAACCGTCAATAAACAAAAATGATCTAATTTGCTTATATGAGAACTGGCTAAATATATCTGAATAGACACGTGGGAAATCTAGTATCCTTAAGAAGAGTTTTGGGTGTAGACGTGTACGGGGTCTGATCTTGACTGGTGGGCTTGAGTCCATTTTTAATGTTATTTTGCTTCAGTTGTACAAAGTGAAATGCTGTGCCTGATCCAGTTTGTATGGTGTCACATGTAATTCGGTTTGACGTGATATGTAATGCAGTTTTCATGATACTGTGTACGACTGAGTTTGTGTGACGTGTCTGAACCAGTTTTCACTGATGCTGTTTAATTTTAAAGCAGCCCGGCTATGTGAATGTAGTATTTAACGGAGGCGATGTGTAATTTGTACAGTATACCACTGTGTGGCCCGTGTTGTGTTCCCGTTGCAGTATGCAGTACTCTGAGGTACTAGTAGAACCTAGGTATGTATCAGTAACAGAAGATAAAAGCACTTGCTGTCCAGTTCTGTAACTAATTTTGATCGATAACCATGAATATATTTAATCTTGCAGATCAAGCACTAGCAGAGCAACCTGTCGGCAGTTACTACCACGTTTAGGAAGACCCTGTGAGATGTCTTTTTATAGTGTTTGTATCATAGGTCAACTGAAGAAAGGTTGCCTTTTCTGACCAAGGAGACAATGCCTTGTAAACAAAAGAACCAAGTATTAAAGAAGGGTCAATCTGAAAAGTGTGGCCGTCACCTTTCCTGCATCCCCAGACCACAAAGTCTTACTCTAAAGAGTGAGGTTGTGGTAGGAGGGATGAGGCAGTGGTAACTAGAGTGCAAGCGAGGAGATTCATTTTCACAGTCGTTTGGACACTGTTTACTGCTTACTGCACAGTCTTTCTTGGACGGATACGCGGGGAGCTCTTATAAGGAATTGGAAAGAGCAGCTGGCTGTGAACCATTTTGCACTTCTATCCACTGCATTAAAAAAAAAAAAAAAGTTATTTATAAGCCTATTTAGATACGTTCCTGAATTTTGAAAGCCTTCTCTGTGATTCTCATGCTAAACCAATAACATTGAAGTATTGTGGTAACTCTTTCTCTGTATATATGTATGTACATATAAAATAAATATTTCATATTGTGTAGAGCAGCAGGGGTTAAAAGTTTCTTAATATGTAATGATTAATGTAGCACCAGGCACTGAGATTTCACACTATACATTGCTTCCTGTTTATCTCTTTCATGTCTGTATGTATGTGTATTCCATGCATGCATGCATACCAAGCCCACATTCCATTCTCTCAGGCATGTAGGATGCATGTGATATCATCACAGTGCACCACATGGCAGAAAGTGGTTTCTGTAAATCAGGTCCACGTATCAGTAGAGCTAGAGAATTACACGGTACTTTTTTATTTATGATTTTCTCCAAGACTCACAGCACATGTAATAAGGTGAAGGGAGGGGGGTGTTATGAGTTCAAAGGCAGGCATAGGACGTAAATGGATATACTTCCTGAAGTAATGTTGAAATGGTCAGCGATTTCGGTGGCTCGTTTGTCAAATGAATCTTTGTACAAAACCCACCAAGTGAAATGCGATGTCTTCTGAAAATCAATAAAGTGCTGGAAATTAAGAATTCATGACCATTCACTGTGATTCTTTGGGATTTTAATCCGTATTAAGCCAATCCAGTCTTGTTCTTGCTGAGCAGTTTGGGGCAACTTTTGGAAAGGTGCTATAGCCATCCACCCACCCACCCATCCATTCATCCATCCATCCATCCACCCACCCATTCATCCATCCACCCACCCATCCATCCATTCATCCACTTTCCAAAATGCTTAATCCTATTCATGGTTGGGGGGGGGGGGGCTTGGAGCCTATCCCAGGCAGCCTTAGTGCATATGGCGGGTGACATCCTGGACAGGGTGAGGGGACTATATAATGACAAATGAAACTGAATTGATTGTAAACGCCCACTACTGTCCGGGTTAGGACATGATTCAAACAGAGGTGACAAAAAGATTCTCTGGGTAACATGACATGGTGAGAAATGATGGTGAAAGTGAAGGTCTGCTTTTATCCAGTGATGTGGTCATAATATCGGGTGTGTCCATATTAGTCCACGAATCACTTTAATCGGCTGCTCTGACCTCAGTATCAAGTTTACCTCATTCCAAGATGCTACCAGTCTATTTTTGATCGACTGGAAAGTGATATTCCAGCACTCCTGCTCTCGCTTTAATTTCCTTTGCTCTCTCTCTTTTTTGCCAAGCAGACCTGATGGCGTGGCTATAGTTAGCCTGCCAATGCCGGTATATAAGCCCCAGGAGAGCCAGATTTTACATGTCAGTCCCATCAGTGTGCAGCTTCACGTAGGCCTCCGCCAAACTTCACACACCGTCTTGAGATGGTGAGTAACACCACTCCTCCATTGGCTCGGTACTCCTCGATCTCTGATCTTCATGAACAGGACCAGGAAAGCCAGGAATAATATCTAAACCATATCTTACATGCATCCCAACGACAGCCTGTTAGTCTGTTACAAACAAAATTGGCTGTTCAGTAATTCCACTAGCTTCATTCTTATTTTCTTAAATGGTTTTCAAGGTGTTTTTAAAATCTGGTTTTAAAACGCTTTTTAGACATTCCAAATATGTCATGGGTCAGAAAAAATGGCCTCCATCAGCTTGATCAATAATTTTACCATTCCACATAAATGATTTTTGATTATGTCTGATTTACTTGACTTATTAAATTTTAATTTCTGTTTTGGTTCATTTCACAATTGGAGGCCTGTAAAAAGACTAGAAATCTTTGAGTATCAGAATGAATGGGCCAATATACTGTAAAAATGAAAATGGAAAAATTTCACCGTTGTATCACAAATTAACTCATAACAGAAACACTGTTTTACTACAGATAAATTGCTAGATGATGGAAAGAACATTAAGGCTAGCAAAAAGACAGGAAATCATTGGCTTTATAATGATATAATGATGCAGGCTTGCAGGTGGAGACATTTTTTTTTAAACAACAGGCTTTAATCTATACAAGAAGGAACAATCCATACCAATTCTCAATAATCATTTGCTATTATGAAATCAACACGAAGAATTCTTTGAATGAGAAAATGACAGTGTGTTGTCACTTTAAAGATCACTTTGCTGCATGGTAACAATAAGATAAATCTTTGTGTAATGCAGAAGTGTCCAGGTTGTGTCACTTTTGATTTATTTTCTAAGATGAATGCATGTTTCCATGCTGGGAATATGGCAGAGCTGCATGCTGTCTGTCTGCCTGTCTGTTTACTGTGTCTGCCTAGTGTGCCTGGGGATTTCCTAGCAAGGTGTCCACCACACAGTAACTCAACACAACGTGCACCTCTGCTCTGCAGGCACCCAAGAAGGCCAAGAGGAGGCAGGCCGAAGGTGGCTCCTCCAACGTTTTCTCCATGTTTGAGCAGAGCCAGATTCAGGAGTACAAGGAGGTCAGTCTGACTAAATTGTACGTCACAGATGTCACCCATAATTCACAGTATACTTGAGGGGCTTATCACTTACTATGGGGGGTTGGTCACAAGCAAGCACAATCGATGATGTACTGCCCTTGTTGTGCATTAAAATAGTGAGCACAGTGAGGTGAATTTAGTCTGCATACAGAACTCTCTGTCCTTATGTTACGTAGGCCAGAAAGCTGCATGGGTGCCAATTCTCTACAAGACTTGCCCTAAAGTTATGTTAAAATGATGCTTGGGGGCTTCAGCTTTACAGAAGTAGCGGTAATCGCTCCAGCCTCTACGCACTTTGATAACTCTCTCCATATTAAAACAGAGAACATATGGCAGCTAACACAAGCAGTGCACAACTCAAGATGAGAAAAAGCAATGAAAAGTCGGAGGGAGGGTTTGAGTGACACGACTGGCTGACTGAACATTGTATTCTGTAGAATAAAGGCCAGCAAATAAAGGGGTTATGTGAAATGTAAGAAATGATGGGAAAGTGATGGTAGGCAGGTAGATAGTGAGAGTTAAAGTTGACTTGTGGGGGAGAGGGAGACAGTGTGTGGAAGTGATGGCAGTTAGTCACTGGCGAGGACAGACCGTAAGCGATACCCACTCCTTTAGTGTCTCAGAGGGAATGTCCAACATAGGAATCCTGACCCAGTAATGCGCTGGACAGACAGTCGGCCACCAGCTGCCTTTTAAGTCCGGGATTGGAAACCCCGTCTTGAATTTCAGGGGCCAGATGGAAAAGGAGGGAAAGCTGGGTTAAAGATGCTGGTGGAGAACAGACAAGCTAAATTAATAAATTAACAAATGCTAGTTGATTAATTACTATATTCTCTATTGCTACAAATGAATTTGTGTATTTTTCCTGTTCTCAGTTTTCATTTTTAATTTTGTCATGTGCATTTCATGCCCAAAATCTGTATTATGGAACAAAAACTGTGCGTGGATTTGTATGCTGGACTTGAGAGAACAAGGCCCCGGTGTCTCACTGTCTCACAGCTCCAGGGTTGGCTGGTTTGAACTCCAGCCTCTAGCCTGTGTGTATGGAGTTTGCATGTTGTCCCCAAATCACATGGGTTTCCTCTGACAGTCCAAAGATATGCAGTTAACTAGCAGGCTAACTGACGTCTCTAAATTGCTCATGGTATGTGTGAAGTTGTGCACGAGCGCTGTACTACAGCCTATCTGGGATGACCCTATGTCCCTCCTTGACCTGGACCAGCTTAAACCATTGAAAAACGGGTGGACAAATGAATTACTCTGAGACACAACCCCCATAACTCCTGTTACAAAATGTTTATTTGATATTTGGTCATGTCTAAAACTTGTCTGGGTGTTTCTTGTTGTGTATGATCGTCTTATTAGTGTTATTAGAGTGTTGAAATCTGCTACCACTCTCTGTTGTGCAGGCCTTCACAATTATTGACCAGAACAGAGATGGCATCATCAGCAAGGATGACATCAAAGATGTTCTGGCCTCATTGGGTAACTACCTATTTTTGTAATAGCATTAATGGTACTTCAGAATACACTTTGTCATCCTGTGTCCATACAATAGCCACTCAAGTTATTAGAAGCACATGGCAATGAATTTCATGTTGCTTTCCTGTCTAGGTCAAATGAATGTGAAGAATGAGGAGCTGGAAGCCATGATTAAGGAAGCCAGTGGCCCCATCAACTTCACGGTCTTCCTCAGCATGTTTGGTGAGAAGCTGAAGGGTGAGTTTCAAAACATACCGCCACCTTCATCCTCTTCACTCAGCATCAAATGACCTTCTGTTGTGTTGCCTCGTTACTGGCTACACCATATTTCAGTGTATATGCAGTTTTAGTTATGAGTGCTTTCCGTACATATTTGCACATACGTATCTTCTAATAAATTTTCTATTGTCAGGTGCCGATCCTGAGGATGTTATCGTATCTTCCTTCAAAGTCCTGGACCCAGAGGGTACTGGCATCATCAAGAAGGCATTGTACGTTCATGACTTACATTTGAGTATAAACACATGTAACTTAGGGCCTACACCACTGGCAGTCTAATAAAATGATCAAACTTTGCATTATGGTATTGACCTATGCAAATCTATTTAGGAGGACGAATCTAAACAAATCTGCTCTTTTTCTGTCCAGCCTCGAGGAGCTCCTGACAACTCAGTGTGATAGGTTTTCCCCCGAGGAGGTGAGACTTCATCTCCTTATTCATGAACTAACGTCTACGTTGCGGTAGCCAGGCTCGAGCCTACGTGTTTTCCAGTGAAAGTAACTCCAGGTCCACCCAGTGTCTTGAGCCTGAAACCCTGTATTCTCTCCACTCTTCAGATGAAGAACTTGTGGGCTGCCTTCCCTCCTGATGTGGCTGGCAACGTTGACTACAAGAAAATCTGCTATGTCATCACACATGGAGAGGAGAAGGAGGAGTAACAGAAAACAGCAATATGACAAACAATAATCCCTTGCTCCTCCCTCATCCTCCCCGCTCCAGTTCCCCTGCTGGTTCTCTCACTCGAACCCTTCTGCTCCGGTACCTAGACACAGTCACTTTTACTGAACCATCCATTCGCAGAGAGGGTTACAAAGACTTTTCGATATGAGTGACAACAGGGGAACTGGACTAAGTGCCATTAAATAAATCTGACTGCCACGGTCTCTTTTTCTCTCTTTCTCTACTTCCTCCTCTTTACATCTATCTCTCTTGATCTGTTCAGCTACAGTCCATGCCCACTACAGTGATTCTTGTTCTAAGTCTGTTTTAAGGTTTATACATGGATAGTGTGGTGTTAACCAAAGGGCTAAGCCTTTAGGACGATGTGGAGTGTCTGAATATTTGACTTGGAATCAGTTTACATCTCCCTGTATGTCTGTGTCGAAAAGGGACAGAATTATAGGGGGATTTCATTCTATAATAGAAGACGTCTCCCCCTTCCTTTTAGGGGTGAGAGAAAGAGAAGGCCAAAGATGGAGAGGGAACAGAATAGAAAAAGGTTAAGCCTCCTTAAAGTGACGGTGTCCTTTTTTGAGAGAGTGAAAAAGACTGAAGAGAAGGAAGAGAATAAGAAATGAAAGACACATACCATCTTCATTTTGTTTTCCTCTTCCTCTCATCTCCCCATTCCAAGACTCCCCTTGTGCACTTTTGTCCGTGGCTCTTCCTCCAGGTTCTGTCCAACATTTTCTGTAACAAACAAAACCAACGAAACACAAATAAAATCAGTTTCATACCATTGTGTCTATATTCATCCCGGCGCCTTAGGAAGATGGATGTGATTGGAGCACTCTCCAGAATAATGGCTGGGGGGCGGGGCAAAGTCCACCATCGTCAGGATCAGTGTGGGAAGTGGGGCTCCATAAAAACAGAGGACCCTCAGGCTAAAAACAGAGCTGCTCCTCAACGTCATCCTCTAAAGATATCACAAGCTATCATAAACTGGAACTGTTCAGGGGTCCTCTAATGCTGGGGCACAAAAATTAGAAATGTGTTATCAAGGACCTGCCTTGTCCACTCCTACGCAAACACTACAGAAAATCTTGAGTCTTTGGATCGTTGGAGGAAACAGGTGGTTCTCAAAGAAATCCATTTAAAACTCTGGAAGAACCCTTATGCAGACACTGGGCAACTATATAAACAAAAGCACAAATTATTTAGTTATTAAAGAAAATGTAGAAAATATTATTAAAGAGAAAATATTCGAGGACATTTTAAATTGTGAATTTGCCTCCATCCAGCCAGGAAGGTTCATAATAGATATGACTGATACTTATACTCTTGATTTAAATGTTATATTGTGAAATGTAAACAATTGTAAGCATTATAACATAACACGTACAGGCATGAAAGCCAAAAACATCATTTGGCCAGGCAGTTTTTAACACTTGGTTTTAAGCCAAGTAAGTGTAAATCTAAAAGATTTCTGTATGAAGTCCTCCTTTACAAATAAACAGATTATATTTTGAGGATTTCTAACTACACTCAGAGCATTATGGAGATTTAACAGAAAAAGGCTCTTACAAGTTACACACAGTAAACAAAGTGTTGGTTAATAGATGGCACTCTGTGTTTCCTTGGCTGTAACTAAAAACCTTTAGAGCTGCCTAGTGACACATTAACTAATGAATGGTTGAGTGGATGAATCATCCACATTCTTAAAGCTTGAGTAATAAGCCACTGCCATCTGATAGCGATGGGGCTGAGAGGCAAACAGGCTTTAGGGAATATTAGACACATGGATATTGGTTGAAAGCGTGAATGTGTCCATTTCTGTTCTGACGTCCAACATTGTCTATAAATTTACAGCGGGTGGACAAAACATTGGAAAGAACACATGAAAGAGGACTTTAATACGACAGAGCTACGGACATGACCTGCATTAACCAGCAGTTTTTTTCCATCCAGGCATGTTCCAACTGCGTATCCTGGTCAGGTTTTCAAGGGGGGACAGTAGCCTCTCAGTTAACAGAGGACTTAAGGCAGGATACACCCTGAAGAACATGTCGTTTTATCACAGGACATGTAAACACGCATTCAGTCACGCAGTACAGGTAAATTAGAGGTACCAGTTAGCCTAACTGGATATCATTGGATGGGAGAAGGACATCCACAGAACAGGGGGAGGAAATGCACGCACACAAAAAGAGACTAAAACCTCCAAACCAGAAGACAACTGTGATCATGTAGCAGCTATGAAAGGGGCCTACCAATCAATACTACGTGAAGAGTGTTTTCAAGGTAACATGTAGAATTCCAAAGGCACCCAGGAGTCAGTGCTCTAACTGCATCAGCAAAGGAACAGAGGTCACAGTTTCAAGCTCACTGACAAGACAGTCGCTAAATACTGCAAAAGTTAAAGCCTCAGAACTCGCCACAGAACTCAATCAGCAGCTCGGCGGCCAAGTCTCAATGCACAATGGCAGACACAGAAAGCTGGAATTTATTCCAGGGCTGCTGTTCAGAGTCTGCTTGTATCCAAGGCCAAGGCACAAAGACAGAATCTGGTGTAGGCAATACAGAGAAAGGCTGAGCTACTCTCAAGGATAGGTTAAGGTTGTGACCAGTGAGATATCAGTAACATTTTGTAGAACAGAAGAAATTCTTTACATTTTATCACATTATAGTTTATTCATATATATGTACTCTAATGCAAACTTGTGGGGTGTTTTTCTGAGCCAATGTACACTTAAACATCCTGCACATTACAATATTTTGTTGCTGTTTTGGGCCAGCTGTGACTGCATAGGATGACTATATCTTGGTGAAGTCAGTGGAATAGGACGAAACTGAAACCAGGAAACATACGGTAGATGTCTGTTGTTAAAATAAAACCAGGTTCGGTCTGCACCATCACTTTTAAACACCGTCTCTCCCGTAAAAACAAAAACACAACTATTCCAGAAGAATTAAATGTAAAAGAGGATTTCCCTGCTGAGGCCAGATGACTGACAGTTGATATTAGAAGCATTTTCTGGAAAGTTATCACTGTCCACCACACACAGAACCACAGTTACCAAAAGTCCCAATTGAAAAAATGCCCAAAGCACATTTCATCAATAACATGGTTACCAATACACCCAGGGATCTCTGTAAGCGAAGATTGAAAAATTATGGCTATGCTGAATGCCAACACAGAAATATTATCAACACTAGGTGGCTATAGGTCATGTTTCTATCGAAAGTTTTTTTTAATTTTTATTTATACCATTTGCCTTGATTGAGACAGTAAATATACCAATACGCTCACACCAAATCTGTTTCACACATATTTAATGAAATATATGATTTATAGAGAGCACATGTATTCACTAGTGTCTGAGAAGGTTACTATCTATGGAGGTATGGAGTACAGGATATACAGGAATAAGACTGAGATACAACATGTATGACTCAACACTGAGACAAACATTATTTAACTGGAGCAACAACAGTGCCAATAAATAATTCAAAATCCAAAAACTATGTGGGCAAACTCTCTTCAATAATGTAGTCATTTGACTCTGCTCGATAAATTAACGTAAAGCTTTCATCCCTTCTGAGTCATAATCGTCCATCAAAAATAAAAAAGGTCAGTGCATATAACAACTCAAATATGCTGCAATACCGAAACGCTTCCACACACCAGTTTCAAAAAAGTGTCATGCATCACACTTTTAAAGTGACACATTTCCTAAATCCGCTCCCACACAGGCCCGCCAGAATTGCAATTGCACTCAAATGGATCTTAACTTACGTAATTAAACCGCCAAGGTCTGTAGCGCTACCTCATTAACACTGACCCTGTCCACTACACTAACAGTCCAAGTTCACATGGCAGCCTGTGGGGAACATTCGTCACCACTGCCTTGAGCAGTAGTTAAGGCTGGCTTTTTATTTGACGTAGATTGCTCATGTGGTCCCAGGGTGAAAATGCAAGGTTGTGTTAAGCATTGGTGTGGACTGCTCTTTGTATTGGCATAGAAAGATGATGACATCAGTTATTAGAAAAAGGCCACTGTGGCACAGCCCAGAAGTGCAGTCCAAAAAACAGGAACCTGTAGTGTGAGCTGATGCTCAATTCTGCTTCTTGGCAGGTCCAATTAACAGTGTAGTAAAGCTTAATGACTGGTAAAACTTTTATTACAGTTAAACAGGTTTAGTTCAGTAAAACCAGTACTTCCCAGATGCATAATACATAAATAGTACAGAATAAGCATCATATATTATTTTGATTTCATTAATAAATTACAGCCAGAAGGTGCCCGCTTCAAGTTAAATGTTTTCTTTAAAGCATGAACCTTTTCTATACTAGTTAGTGTTTTCATATCTTTTTACGTAAGTGAAGTCACTCCTCTTAAACTAGTCTGATCATTTCCAGTATGTTAATGTACACTTGACTGCTATGTCACTAGGTAAACAGTTGATGACCTGGTTATTGAACTTGCAACTACTCTCATTGGAGGCCTTGAGCAACCAGTTTCTATCACACTTGCAAACACTGCTAAATCTCAGGCTAAGACCCCATACCCACGCTGACACAAACGCACGTGAGTTCACTGGGCACTGAGTCACTAACTGCTAAATGTGGTCCTGTTGGTATTATAATACAACCGATTTCTGTTTGTGTTGTAGCATTTTAAGAACTACAACTGAATCCATATGTTATTTTGTGTCAGCTGTAAAGAAATGACTTCCAGCTCCTCAGCGTTAACTGTAAACATACTCAATTCACTGCATTTCAATTCATTAAGCGTAAAATGCAATTCCAGAAGACATATCAGCTGGTTAATAAAAACAGGAAAAAGTTTTTAAAATTAGAGCAATAAATATGAACCTTTCGACTAGCTGCGGCTTTATGATTTCTCGGCCTTTTCTCAGAAGCTCTCAAAACATTTTAGTGTTTCACAGCTACAACCAAACTGTGCCAAATACACACATCACACAGACACAGAAACATACAGACATCCACATTTTAACACATTCAGTCTATACTCAATAAATCTCCCAGAACACCAGGAATCATATCATGTACACACATTACTACAGTACATTACTTTATGCCCAGGCATTCTAAACAGATGACCCATTTGACAACAGCAACACTATCAGGAGTGACCCTCAGAGTCCGCTCTCTTGAAATGTTCTGTTCACATATGCAACATTATCCCAACATTAAGCAAATGTTATGTTACACTTTCCATTCATGTATTAGAACGACACTCAACACCCGTGCTAACTTTAATCCTCGTGGTCTGTAGGAGTATGACACAATAGTGACTGGTCATAATCAGGAGTATGATACTGACTGATCATGTGGTATTAGGTTAATTTAATGAAGTTGAAGGGTGCAGGTCATAATCAGGAGTATGATACTAACTGATCATGTGGTATTAGGTTAATTTAATGAAGTTGAAAGGTGCAGGTCATAATCAGGAGTATGATACTGACCGATCATGTGGTATTAGGTTAATTTAATGAAGTTGAAGGGTGCAGGTCATAATCAGGAGTATGATACTGACCCATCATGTAGTGTCAGGTTAATTTAATGAAGTTGAAGGGTGTAGGTCATAATCAGGAGTACGATACTGACTGATCATGTAGTGTCAGGTTAATTTAACGAAGTTGAAGGGTGTAGGTCATAATCAGGGGTATGATACTGACTGATCATGTGGTATTAGGTTAATTTAATGAAGTTGAAGGTCGTAATCAGACTGTTGATGTTTGCTGAAGGTGGTTACAGCAAACTCGCAGTGTTTATATTCCACCTTTATCCTTTCTCTTCTCCTTCTTCTGCTTCCCCTTTTCTGCCTTCTCCCTCTCCTTCTGCTCCCGGGATCTGTGCTTCTCCTCCTCCTTCTCCCTCTTCTTCTCTTCTTTGATCTTTTTCTTCTTCTTCCCATCTTCTTCTCCCGCAGTGCCTCGTTCCCCCATCGATGCTGAAGGTGGCGAGGCAGCGCTGGCAGTAAGCGTCATGACGGGGGCACTAATGGGTTCTCGGACGCTCTTAGGAGTGGTGGACACGATGTGGGACGGACGTGAGGTGCAAGCCTCACTCTGTACCAAAGCACCCTGGGTGGAGACCTCAGCTGACGGAGCTAGACGATTCTCGGCAGAGTGAGGTCTCAAGCTGGCCATCTGGGGAGAAATTAGCCCTGGGAAAACCACCCCAGGCCCAGGAGCTGGTTCCAAAGAACCGATCAGTTGGAACTTGCTGGTGGCTTTTGACTTGCGGAAGCCCGGGAGCGAGAGGAGACTGGAGGAGGCCCTGAGGGGTCCTGGGGAAGGGGCTGAGCCCCCCAGGAAGGAGAAGCTGCCCCTGTGGTGCAAAGAGCTGGAGCGACGTTTCAGCTCGTAGATGGCACGTGCCCCGTGCAGTCTGCGGCTCGGGTTGTGAGAGAGCTCACCCCGGGACGTCCTCCAGTTAGACACCTGGATGGTGCACTCCCGCTCGATCAGGGCCTCGCTCACGGGCAGGGAGATAACCTGGAGATGCAGCACAGGCTCAGGGCAGGAGCAATAAACAGAGCGACAGCCACCCAGCCAGGGCTGGGGTGCCGACGATCAGCCTCACCTCCTGCACCAGCAGGTCGTCTCTCATGGTCTCGGGGGAGATGTTCCTGAGTCGCTCCATGGTCTCGTACATGCCCTGCACCTCCCGCAGCTTGTCCACAGATCCCAGCATCTGCTTCAGCAGGACCAGGCCCACCCGGAACATTATCTTCACCCCTGAGGGGAATCAAGGGGGGGGTAGATACACAGACTAGAATCCTTCAATCCTCCATGCCTTCAATGGACTCCAGAAAGCTAATACTGTGTAACGCATATAAATATATGTGGTTCTTTATATAAGTGAAACAGAGAGGCCATATGATCAGGCTCTGACTCTGTACCTCAGTATAGCAGTACTCAAGCGGTCTCCAGTATTTACGGTAGATTTATTTACGGTTAAAAATCATCAGGCGAAGGTTGGGGATTAGACAAAGAGGAGGTGCCTTAACCTTCACAGAAGAACATATCCCAGACGCGCAGCACGCAGGCCCAGGGTAGACTGCGAGAGAAGATGCACATGAACCACTCAGTGATGTACAGGATGGGGTCGATCTTAAACTTCTTCAGGTGGCGGTAGGCCATGGGGCAGACACGGCGCAACAGGGAGAAGAAGATGTCTCCATCCAGCTGGATAGCTTCCTTGAAGAGGCAGAGGGAAAAACGTGGAGATTTCAGTTAGGGCCAGGCAATGCTAGGCTGGCCCATGTAAGGCAGCAGATATCCGGGGAGTGGATCAAGCTGGCTGAAGGTGTTACATTAAATATTTATCTGGTAATTATCATTTATGGTTTATTGAGTGTTAAAGAAGTAATACTGTTTCTGAACTGCAAAATTTGCTCAAAAAAACAAAAACAAAACTCCTTTGTCCATTCTTAATTAGTAAATTAACTCTTTCCCAGTTATATATTATATAGTGAGTTCATCATTTTAAACATATAACTTCTTACCTGTCTAAATCCATCAACCAATAGCCAACAGTTACTAGGTAAACCACACCGGCCACTCTAATGAAACACTCACGTCCGTTAATTTGAAACCTCGACCAGTCATTACTAATATTGTGATCTTCTGCAATATCCGGGGTCCTTTATGTCTTCAAGGTTCCACTGCCGCTGAAGTGTAAACTGCATCTGACCCGATGCCTGTGTACACGTGTGCACCAGTGCAAAAGAAGAAGCCCAAAACAGCAAAGACAAGAACGCTCACCAGGCCGGCGCTGTAATATCCAGGAAGGTAGGCGTCGCAGATCTGCACCAGACACCAAAAGGCTTGCTGCAGAGACGGCACACTGTTCAGCGTCACACAGGCAGCTGTTGGCGTGACAGCTCTGTAACCCCCCAGCCCACGTACCTCGGCTGGCATGTGCATCAGGAGCACCGCCGCCACGGGGGCCTGAGCCTGGCAATAGCCCTCCTCCGGCCGGTACACCGTGTAGGCCTTCAGGATCCGGTACAGGTCCTGCTGGCTGCCATGGAGACAGGCCAGACATCAGTGGACTATGGTCCAAAGCCAGAGGGAAGGTCAAGCACGCACAACAGCTGTGGAGGGCGGGTTACCCATGTCCGCCACGAGCAGCGAACATCTCGTGGAAGGGAAACTGTCGATGGAGGTCCTTTTCTATGATGTCCAACCATTTGGGGTCTCCTTGCTCCCTCTCCAGGGCCTGACAGACAGACGATGAAACGAGGATAAAAAGACTATTGTAAATGGTTTTAACTTTATTAGGACAAGAAAGGGTACTTCTACAGTAAAATCAAATTGATGTAAATACATTGCAGCGTATGTCACAAAAAAGTAAAACATTGAAAAAAAAGTTTGCCTTGTTTTTCAAAATTTGAATTGGTTGAATAAACTGATAAACCCATCCGCCAGTCTTCTAACTGCTCATGACGGCTCAGGGTTTGAGGCACTAAGCCGTGATACTTCACAGGGGACATACACGAGCTCGCACACTCAGTCAGTTACTACGGGCAACATAGAGATACCCATCAGCCCAGCTGCATGTCATGTGACCTGTGGCAGGAACCCCATGAGAGACGGGAACATAACTCCACACACACAGAAGGGAGGTGGGATTCAACTCTCTAACCCCGCTGGCAAGAAGCCTCAATGCTAACCACTCAGCCAGCATGCTCACCTCTTAAATTAATAAATATTAGCCCAAAATCCATTTTGAAACTTGTAGAAAAAAAGACCGCAGATACATCTGTAATGTGTTCCTAGCAATAAAAATACTGCTCAGCACTTATAGGCTGATGCCAAGACAATACAATATATTTACATCTGCCAGCAGCTGGACTGCAGAATATAGATGCCATTATATTCACTATTAAGCCTAGAACTCACAGCCATGGTCAAATTTCATTCCAGGAATTTTTTTTTTGCCAAATTTTGAAAAATAAATTGAAAATGGGGGTAATTAAGTTTCACAATCACACTTTAGATTGTTGGCAAATTCATGCACAAGTGTCTAATAGTCTAATACAGTTTACTGAGAGAATCACAAGACAAAGTAATAAAGTAAATAACATTTCCGGGAGGCGCCACCGGGTAACTCGTGTGTTTTCACCCACTGAGGTTTTCCTCACACTCATTTGTAGATCCAGAAAGTCCCTGAGTCTAAGACACAGCCAGACAGCAAGGTCACGGAACCATAAACTAGGATAAAGAGTAAAACAGCTGTCAGGAAGACTGAACCGAACCTTCACACACTTCAGTGCTCGTTTACAGGAAGTGTCATAATACCAACTGATAAGACACATGACGAATCATATGGTCTGTCACAGAGGACAGATGAACAGTGAGTCATAGCTATTCACAATCCGTCAGGCAGTAAGGTAACCTGAGACTGACAGAAGATGTAAGATTCTATGACATTTAGAACTAAAACAGCAAAGGGGAAAACCACAAAGTTCCCAGGTATTACACCCCACTCCTCATTGGCCAGTACAGAATAATCCAGTGTTTTATGGCTGTAATTGCATTCATGTGTGGAATTGCTCAACAGAAAACCCAGCTGTGGGACACTGGGTTGAGTAGTTTTTAAAATAAAATGGTTAACTATTATTTATGATTTACATGTGAGGTCATCAAGTCACAGACCCTGGACCATGTGAGGTCATCAGGTCACAGACACTGGACCATGTGAGGTCATCTGGCAAAGTTACAGGATTGAGTGCAGACATCAGTCAGAGACAGTACAGGCAAGGTTATGGGTGAAACTGTAATAATGCTGGACATGATGTGTTTTAAAAATTATGCTCTACAAAATTATCTTAAGGCAGAATTTAATGCTAAAACAATCCAGGGAAAATGCACTATTCCAATTATGGAGAAAACTCAAAACACACACAAACTTACAAAAAAAAAAAAAAAATCTCATTTATTTGCACATGGCACATACGTTTAAATCAAAAGAAAGAAAAAATGTAAACAGGACAAATGTAGTAATAGCATTAATCCTGTCTGGCAAGTAGCCTATAAACTTTAATGAATGACATGAAAGGGCAGATTTTATAATGCAGACTAAACGCAAAATGCAGCTTCCATTTAGTCCATCAAAAAACACGAGCACAAAGCACATTTCACGGATCTGAAGGCTGGGCTGCATCAAAGGGAGCATTTTCAGACAGCTGGTGTGCATGCAAGACCAGCATGACACCGTCAGGCAACAGGACTCTGAGCAAATACAACACCCATCATTCCCACCTTGCAGGCTGAAACCACCGGGACCTTCTCCCAACATTTGAACCAAACTTTTCTTTTCCCTCCCATATTGTCCTTGGACTAATTGCTGCTTACGCTACACAAAGCAAAAATTTAGCTAATGCTTCCCGCTGCTTAGCATCTGAGCAATTTCGAAACAGGGGTACGTCAATGTGCTAAAAAGCGACGAGTGAAAGAGCTGTGGGTGAGAAGTTCAAAAAACATTCGGCTTTTCAAATGGAACCTTTTACTGCACTAGGATCGCGTAGCTGGTTTTGTCTGCAGTACCTCAAACTTGCCGGGGTTGGCGTTCAGGAGCTCCTGACTGTTGGACAGCATTTGCCAGGCCTTGGCTCTGAGGGAGGAAGGTACGCCCTTTCTGCAGCGCATCTTAAGCTGGGGTCAACACACACAGCGGAGTTTAGGCCCTCAGACAACACGCATGACCTCTGTTACACACTCAGGCATCACCCAGCCTCAACTGCACAGCCCACACGCACAGTGCGGTCCCACACTCAGACAACGGTGACATACAATGACAGCTAAACAATAATACACCACACATTAACACGCTGTACGAGTGTATTCTGTGTTTAAATACGCACGGGAAGGCAGAGCCTCTCTGACTGGTGATTCAGAAGGGACGGCAGGCTGATACCTTCTGGAAACGCTGAGAAACCCACTTGTCCCAGTTGCTGAACATTTCAAGCCACTTCATCTCCCTCTGCCGGGCCACATCCACCCGTACCTCGTGTGCGCTGTCACAGAAAGTCAAACGCTGTTACGGTGGCACATGACGCAGCACGCAGAACAGAACAGGAGTGCTTAACACTGGCCAGTCCTACAGAGACACGTCCTTATCGTACGCAGCAAACAAAGGCACCAAAGACAAGAAGTGGAAAAGCTCCGGAATTCACAGCATGCTGTCCTTAATGTGAATTTACGTGCTGGTTTATATGCAATAAAGTTAAAGGAAAAAAAAAAAAACAAAAAAAAAAAAAAAAAAAACACACACCTAGTTATATTCACTGCTGACAGAGCTCTGTGTCAGACAGCAAACTATCTCGAAATCACTATCAGGTGTACTGTAGCCGGCCTGTAATTCGACCAAGTAGGACCCTTGCACGCCTGTACACTATATGTTTGGTTACAAATCATTTCAGTGACTGCAGAGTCACTCTTCGAATCATTTAGTCAGGAATAAAACAGCTAACCTTTCGATTATACTGGTGGTTGAGCTGTGTACGAGTAATCAACGCTACAGCAGTGAAATCACCTTTGATTACTCTATAAATCCCCTCCACTGTACGTTACAGTGATGCTCTCTGTCCTGCTGAAGCTTACCTGCTCTCGCTGTACTGAGCTCCCCCCAGGAAGCCATACTTGTCCGTGCGCCTGTACACCAGGCCGTTCACCTCGGAGTCCGAGCCCAGGGAGCTTCCATCCTCACCCAGCCCTGACAGGGACTCCAGGGTCCCCGACATCATACTGGCCGAATCCAGGTAGCTCAAGGTGTCTGACGTCGCCTCTACCTGGGAGTGTGGCAAGGCGAGGGTGGGAAGCGGCTCCTGGACAATTGGGACAGGGTATGGTACCACACTGGCAGTACCGGGGGATCCCCGTTTTTTGGGGGTAGCGTTCTCAGCGACAGGGTCTAGTTTCTGAGGTTCTTCCGACTGCTGTTCTTGGGGCGCCGCTGCCAATGATAAACTTCCCATTATTGTTATTGACAGCACAGTTGACTTATGATTGCCTGACACGGCCGTGGATTTCTGAGTGCCGTTCAAATCTGCGGTCTTGGGGGGCCCACCGAGCAGCCCTGGGTGGAGGTGAAGGTTTGTGGTCCGGCTTGCTTCAGCATCTGAGCTGATATCAGGGCTGGGATTAAGATCAGTAGACTTACATTTCTCCAGGATCACCCCTTGATCTCCTAGACCATTCTTACTTTGGACCTCCACAGGTGGCCCTCGGCTGGATGTTCCTCCCTCTGCCGTATCTCGCCTTTCTTGTCCCGCCAAACGGGACAGTGACACTCCCGTGCTGTCCGCTGGCACACTGTCTTCACATTCTGTTTCAGGAGTACTGTGCAGCTCTGGTGTTTCTGTGGACGTACTGGGGTGTGCAGAGAGAGGTCTCTGTTCTTCAGGTGGGTCGATAGGAGGCGACCGTACTCCTGCCTGAATTAGAGGGGACCCCGCCACAGCGTACGTGTCATATAAGATAGACGCGGGGACTTGGGAGTGACTTTGGGAATCCGTAAGACTTTTGGGATGTTGCAGTGGGGTGGGTGTGTGAGGGTTATTCCGTCCAGGGGGTGACGGGGTAAAGGCAGAGATCTCAGCCATAGCTGCTCCTTAAAGTGCCTGAGGAAAGACTCTGGTAAAAAAGATGGGTCTCCCAAGTCAATATTCATAAATACTTAGAATAATTTAGAACTACACAGAAGTGACACTGAACATATCATCCCTTACTCAAAACCACATAATGTTAATCTTACTTTGCCCTTTTTTTTTTTTTTTTAAACTGTCTCATCGATTAGTAGAGAGATGAATGTAAGGCTCTACTTTGCAGCCCTTTCATTCTGTCACCATCCAGGCTTTGTGTCAAATACACATCCCAGGCACATGCGATCAAGTATTTCACACAAATGCAGCTAACACACACACAGAAGCAGAATCACAAAGATCAACAAACTAAACCCACAGCTGACAACTGCAGCCGTGTTGCCATAACGCTTCTAGCTGGATGCTATATTAATATTAACTCTATCTTGCTCAGCCCAAAGTACTGTGGCTATATCACCTAGACATACAGAAGCTCAAGTGTTACACTCCCAATTATCACTAGGCTCACCTGGACCAGCTGTCTAGCTGCTTAACTACTCATACCATTCTGGTCGATGTTGTGTACAGTAGCTTTCACTGTAAACAAGACACACAGGATGTAAACAAAGTACAGCTCCGTCGCATTATTTCAATCTTAAACAGTATGCTTCATGAACTTATAGTTGAAATTCTGCCTAGGTATCCCGTTCTTTCTTCCTGAAAGGTGAGCTCGTGGCATTCACCCGACTTATCCAGATAACTTTAGTCAGAGGGTATCGCTAGCCAGACTCACTCACCCTTCGCTAGGCCCCGAACTCGGCCAACGCCATAATGGGCAGCCAATCAGGTGGCAGCGCGAGCGCTCGCTCCACCAATCACAGACGCGCGCAGAGAGGAAGGTAACGGATCACGTCCTGCAGAATGATGCGGCTAGTCATTTATCTCCTGCCTTCTATCACCTTCTTCAGCCGACTGAAACTGGCTCGATTCGTTTTTCGATATTGCTGTCCTTCTCTGTTTGCGATGTGCATTCTCTGTCGTTTTTAAAAAGTAATCCGCCCCTTTTTTGATTGCCGGCTGCACGCAGCTCTCCTATCCCTATTTCCCACACGTGCGCTGACAGCTACGTGCGCGCTCCCGCTCCAACACGTGCACGGAGACGCTTGACATTTTGAGCCGGTCGAGCGCTGGGCGCGCGCCCGTGGGGGCCGGTTTATGCGGCGCTTTCAGCAGCGGGTGGCAAAAGTTCCACTGAGAAGCGCCAAAACGATCTTTAACAATTATCTTAGTGTGGACAATGTACTTCTTTATAAAATAAAGCTGAATATATCCAGCTTTGTACCCTAATGTCCAACATTCCAACTGTAAAACAAATATTGATATATTAAAACAGTGGAAAAATGCTTATAACTCCTTGATTTCATTAATCTAAATTACACTTTTGAGGTAAAATTATTTTGACAATCGTTATTCGATTTAGTTTTTTATGTCTCACAATATTTTCAAAAAAGTTGGTGCTTTACAGTTTATATTGTCATGTTATTATTCGGTTAGTAAGTTGCCTGTTATTCTAATTTTTATTTTTGTAATTCCAAAAATCCATGTTTTATGTAACGTTTACCCTCGTAATTATAATCTTTCAAACCTTTTACATGTTAATGGAAATTATTGATTTTGTGCAAAAGAATCAGAAAAACTGGAATAAGTATTATTTAAATTTTTAATAATCCACTATTTTTTCGGCAGGCCTTCCTAGAGCATATCCCACACACAAGACAGCCTTCTCAGATAATGCTGGACACTTAGATGATTCATAAGAATGCATGGAAAATGAATTAAGAAAAAGAAAAAAAAAGAAACTTAATTTCGTTGTACTCGTTACAATGACAATAAAGATATTCTGATTCTGATTCTGAATTAAGACAATATTTCTGCTTTTTCACAACAGTCTTCTGAGGAAACAGGATATTATGAAAGTATCTGTTTAATAATATCAGTGAAACGCAAATATTTGTTATAGGTAATTTCCGTATGCATTCCATTTATTATGTTTTAAAGACTATTAAAGTTATACAATTCAACTTGTTTTTTTGCAATTTAATAAATGATAAAATAAAAAAAAAACACATTTACTGTGCAATGCGTCAACAATAAAATTTCTCTCAGCGTTTGCGTAGACATATACTGTATAGTAAAATAGTTACGCTTAGCTTAACTGTTTAGCTGTACTGTTTATAACAAGTCATATGTACTTCTGCTCAGGACCAAGGATGACTCACGACTGGGGAATATTTCTTGTGTAATAATGATTTTTAATGACATACATATTTCTGGGTGGCGTCAACAGTTGAGTAGGTGTGTGAGAGAAAGAGACTATTCCTCTCCACCAGGGGGTGACCTTGCACCACCTCCAGACTGTCTAATGGTCTCCCAGAATACTTCTCCCCAGTTACCCTGTTCCATACCTGTTGCCGTTTGCCCTGTTACGCTACCCTCCTTACATCCCTAGCTCACCCAGTCAATGTTCCGTCATCATCTAGTGCTTGTGTTGTAGTCTCCCTGTAGTTCTTTGTTGCTGAATCCTATTTGCATACCAGCTGCTTGTATACCTGCTGCTTGTTGCCCTGGTTTTTCCCATTGTCCCCTGCCTTCTACAAACCCAATGAAGTATAACCCACTTCATCCCTGTAACCTTCCCCGTAACCCAAATCTGCTCCTTGACCGGTCTCTGACGGAATGTTAGAATACGAAATCAAGCCTTCATAGACTCTGGTACTGCAAACAGCTTCTCAGACAGAAGGCTGGTGCCACATCTCGGTACCCAAGTGTTTCCCTTGGAAGTGCCCTCGATGAGAGCTGTAGATCTTCCAGTAGACGAGGAAGGTCTTTAGCAGTAATGTTTTGCTGGCCAATCCTTGAACATTAGATGACTCATGACCATTCTTGGTTATTCATTTTAGAATGCGTCATCAGATTTATTTATATTATCAGCACCGTTTAAAAATAGTAACCACCATTCATGGGTGGCTTAATGGGCGTGTAATGGAAGTTACTGATATGTAATGTTTTAGAGCCTTAGTAAGCAGTGGAAATGTACCAGAAGGGAAATATGACCATATAAGGAATATGTATTTCCTGAG
>JAACJT020000075.1:22391479-22410446 GCA_009936485.2 Gymnarchus niloticus
GTTTTTTTCATTCAATTATTCTGTGTATAAAATTTATACAAAATACTTGCATTGTTTTAACTATATTGTGTCTCAAAAGTATGTTACATTAATTCAATATCAAAAATTATACATAATGCCAATATTGTTCCAACTACATTTCAAACCAGACAACTTCGTTGCTGCTCAACAAACAACTACAGTCACTCCCAGTGTGTCAGGTAAATATCTGATGTTTAAAGATAGTCAGCAAGACACAGTACTGCCACGAGTGGTGAAGATTTGCCACAATGTCAAGTTGCTCTACTTAACTCATTTTTCATACATTTGTTAGTCCATGTCTATTTAAGTTTTTTTCATTCAATTATTCTGTGTATAAAATTTATACAAAATACTTGCATTGTTTTAACTATATTGTGTCTCAAATTAAGTAGGCTGCTTGTCAAAGAATTGTAAATAATTATCATTTCATTGCCTGTAATTAATAAACGCTCTAAATGCACATTAACATTTTGTCTTCTTAGGAAACCAATTTTAATTTCAGCTGCTAACTTTTTTTTTTAATCCATTTTGTTTCAAACTTTTTGAAGAAATTTGTGATGAAATTATGTATCAACATACCATAAAAAATGTATTTATTTCTGCAGTACTACCAACTGAAGAAGCTGCTAATGTCTCAGGTAAATGATAATAAACACGATGGACAGAATACAGTCATGAGTGGGGAAGGTTTACCAAAATGTCAAGTTTCTGCTGTATCACACGTCTATCAGATATTCATTATTATGTTTGCTAATTATTAATACAACAAGCACTGTTGCCTTTTTCTTCCAAGGTCTGAGGTTCAAATTCCACCTTGGCCTCTGTGTACGGGTTCCTTAGGAACCTCCCACAATATGAAGGCATGTTTTCAAGGTTAATTGGTGTGGCTGAATTGTGCTTGACTGTGGCCTTTGAATAGGCACCCCATCCGGGGTGCTCCCTGCCTGGGATAGGCTCCTGATGACCATGCAAAGGATTATGTCACTTGGAAAATGGATGGGATTATTCCAAGTCAATTCATACAAAATTCCTACACTTTTCTCCCTATATTGCCAACAAAGTCACCTAAAAACATGGCTACTTGTCAAAACCCTGTAAATAAAATAAGGCAAACAGCTAAGTGTTTTAAGTCTTGATGGGCTACAGGAAACGTGTAATAATTAACAATGTAATTTCCTGTGCAGCATCAGTGTGCGGTCGCCCTGTTGTGAACAGCGGGATTTACTGGAACTCGAATGCCACCGCAGGCAGTTGGCCATGGCAGGCCAGCATACATAACGGAGGGTCTCATATGTGTGGGGGGTCTCTGATCAACACTGAGTGGGTTTTGTCTGCAGCTCGCTGCTTCATAAGGTACAGTAAAAGTCAGCTGTCATATACCATATGTATAATATCCAGTAGGCTTATATATATAAGGACGGCTGTGATATTGGTTAGTTGACTCAGCAGTACACCGAACACCTCTTAACACTTTAAAAAACTGTATTAATTTTCTCTCTGTCCTACAGTAATGACACAGCTAACCTCACTGTTTATCTCGGCCGAGAGTACCAGGAGCAAAACAACCCCAATGAAGTGTCCAGAGGGGTCATATATATGACTATTCATGCCGGGTACTCGCCATGGTCCCATGACAATGACATTGCTTTGCTGAGACTCAACTCTCCTGTCACTTTCACTGATTTTATCAAGCCCGTTTGTCTGGCAGCCAGTGGTATCACTTTTTACAATGGTACTGAGTTGTGGGTCACTGGATGGGGAAATATCAATAGTGGAGGTAAGTATTGCTAGTGAGTACCCTGGTGAAAATCCCACTTTAATCCAAGATAGCCATGATATTGGTTATTTGAGATCTATTTCCTGGTTAGCTGACTGCTACAGTATAACTGATTGATACCACAAAAGTGTTGTACGTGTGTCAGTTTTTTTTAATTGAAATATTCAAACAGGTTTGCTACAAAGCGATTATCATCGATAAATGATAAGTGTTGATGTTAGTGGATAGTATCAGATGTTTGTATTATATGGTATCGTAATAACAGTATTCCATTCAATTTCATAAATGCAGAAATAATATGAATACATATCAAATGTTAACAGAATCCACTTTAACGTCATTATAGCGTCTCTGAATGTTCCTTATAACCTTATACTGGGCTGATATTTTATGTTTCTCTGTGCCCCTTAGTCCCCCTCCCCTATCCGCAGACCCTGCAACAAGCTGAAATTCCCGTGGTGGGCAACAATCAGTGTAACTGCATTTATGGTCCAACCAACATCACAGATAACATGATGTGTGCCGGCCAAGACTCCTGCCAGGTACTGTACTAATGTCTCCAGATTTCCTGAAATCTTTTCCTCTCTGGTGATCTCTAATGAAGTGGATTTCCGTGATCAGTACCTCATTTAAGAGTGGTTCTGTGGCCTGGTGAGCAGCTTGGCTCCCTTGTGCTTCCAGCATTGGGGATTCAAATCCCGCTTTTGCTGTGCGGTCGGTTTTTATGTCCCGTCCCGTCCCCCCCCCGGTTGAATGGGTTTTCTCCTGCTGTCTGAAGAGATGCAGTTAGGTCTCTTGAGATCCAGACTCAAATTAATGGTTAGAAGATGGGCGATGACTTTTCATTATTAGTAGATCTCTGACTCAAATTCTGCCTCACCTCTTACATTCACAGATCAGCCAAATGGCACTAAATGACAAAAGGCAATTTATCAGAGTGTCAGATTATTTTACCGATATTTTTGCTGTCTTCATATGATTCCCATATTGCTGCCAGTTCCTATACAAAGTTGATTTTTCTTAAGCATGTTTTTCTTGAACATATCCTCCAAAACCACTGGTCCTCCTCTCCGTTGCCTTCTGGACTTCTCCGTTATCATCAATGCACTTTGTAATTACCACAGACTCCAGTGCATCATGGGGCAACGATGTTCTGAAGGTGCTATAAAAATAAATTCTACAACGAATTTGTTAAAGAAATTTGTACAAAGACCTTTTGTCAGCTGATCGTTTATACAGACGTCAACTTCAACTGATGAATGTTAACCCATTGGTGTCGTCTAATGCTAAGAAAAACCTAAAAAGTCAGTACCTTCCTCGAACTGCTTGTTTAGTCGGCAACAAACTTCCTGTCTTGTGGTGTCAGTGAAGCGGTAACACCCGGTCTATAGAAACATCAATTACGGTTGTTACTTTAAGGAAAAAACTCAATCACATCGTCTAGCCTAACGTTTACAGAATGCATATCTGATTTCAAGTGAGTCACCCAGTTTTCTCGCCCTTTAATCATTTCTTGCAGCTATAGGCCTATATTTTGTAGCAAAAAACTACATAGATCATTATAACATGTAATCTGAAAGAAATATTTTGATTTGCACAGGGAGACTATGGAGGACCACTGGTGGTCTTCAAGGACCCTGTCTGGGTCCAGGCTGGAATTGTTAGTTTTGGTGAAGGCTGTGCTGCGTCTGGTTACCCTAAGGTGTACACCAGAGTGTCCAGGTACCAGGAATGGATCCTCTCCTTCATTATCTATGACCCACCAGGCTTCATCACATATGACTGTAATGGGACAGACAGTGACAGCAACTTTGACTGCACAGGATCTATACCATCTGCAGCACCACCCCCCCCACGTAAGTTTACCAGCGTCCATCAGCTATGTCCTACCTGTGTATGCATACATTTGATTAATTTGTAAATCATAACGTACCAGAGCTCGTAGTGTCAACAGGGGGCACTGTAATGACAATGATTTGGGGTCCTAGTGCAAAGTGTCATTAAACACGTTGCTCAATATCGACAAAACACGCAATGCAGGTACATATTTTCCTGAAATTATTGCAATCAAGTATCTGTTTAAAATGAAAATATCAGCACAATCGTTGCAGGTGTGAATTCTGAGGTTACAGATCACACACGAGAGGATCTAATGCTGAGCTTGGGGACAAATTAAACCGTGATTTCGGAATATGTTTACACTTTAAAGGACAGAAATGCTCACGTTAGATTATTATTATTAACTGTATTATAAACGTCTATCCTTCTATTTCTGTATAAAAGACATTTTGCTGTGGTCTGTATTTAGTCTTCCCACCACATTCACAGTCTGAACGTTAACTGGAATCGTTACTTTGGGTTTTTTAAATCTTATCAGTACGGTTGTTCAAATACACAACTGTTTTGATCCTGATTCCCCTGTGCCAGTTTCAGAATTTGTTGGGATAATCTTGATCAAATGTTCTGACACAGAAAATATTTTCTTCTTTCCTTTCTAGGACCCTTATACCCATTTGGTTTCATCAATGGTGATTCTGAAATTTCCCAGAATCCCCAGACAATTTACCTTTATGGTTTTTTTCCCTTTTTCGGAGGCGGTGGTTACTATGTAAACGTAAGCAAACATACATAGAACATGTTGATACATGTTAGACAATGTTTATGTGTTTTTCGTGAATATATCATCTTCGTACATTAAATAAATCTATAGAATTCTGGTTTTTATGATTAGGATTTTATTTCTTTAGCTGTTTGGAATTTATAAATGTTTATACATGTGTATAAATATTGAAATAAATTTCACGTTTTCTCCTTTTTAAGGTTTACAGAAATGGTTTCCTGACCTTTGACTCGTCCTCAGTCCAGTCTGATTCCGTCGTCCACTTCCCATCATACTCTAGATTTGACATCATTGCTCCATTCTGGACTTCCTTAAACGCATACAATGGAATCGTCTATTACCGTGTGGTCTACAGTGGTAGTCTTCTCCAACAAGCCACAGCTGATGTAAATCAGTATTTCCCTGGCCTACTCTTCAATGCTACGACGGTCATCATTGTCACATGGGACAGGGTACCGTACTCCGGGATGCCAGACTCAGTAAGTGCTGTGTGGGATTAAACATTTGAAAGAAAATTTATGTTTGTTATCATGAACTGCTTTTACTATTTACCACAAATTTAGAAACATGAAATGTATTTAACATTGTCTCAAGCACTTACATTACATTGTTATATTTTACTCACAGCCGGGCTCACCCCCACCCACCTTCTAAATGCTTATCCTGGTCAGGGTTACGGTGGGGACCCAAGACCAAAATTCTATTCTTATGATAATATTAGTAGATGAATATAAAAATTATGGAATGAGAATGAGGAATAATTGTAATTTTATGCTTTGTATACCAATGCAATTTTCATGTAATGTTCTTCTATGAAAAGGCAAGACATAAATGTTATGTTATGGGAAATTAAGCAGCCTATCATTTTTTAGCAACACTTTATCAAAACCCTTATCTTCCATGCCCTCTCAGGCGAACACCTTTCAGGCGGTACTGATCACAAACGGAACGGGGTCATTTGTTCTGTTTAACTATGGAGACCTCAGCCCTGCACCTGAAAGTTTCCAGGTAAGGAGATGCAGATCCATCAGGCCAGGTGCTAAAGGACTCCTGTGGTGTCTGCTTGCAGTGTCGTTAATGACATGAAAAGTCATCTCTGTTTGTAAGATGTTTTATACTGCTGTAATAACAGGAGTATGGAAATACTAGTGTATTAATGTGTGGCTACACACATAAAAATGACTACATTAAATAAGAAATATAAATAAGAAATTAAACTGCCATCATCTGAAGGTTTATTGCTGTTAACTATACTGATAACGTTGAGCCTTGAGGATAAACACATCATGTGTTTATTTACAAAGCTCTCTATTCATCTTTCTTTTGTGATTCCAATGTAAACATTTTCCATGTTTCATTCCATAAAGGCTGGATATGACACCCAAAATTCAACGAATTCCTACAGTATTCCTGGATCTTTTGAAAGCGAATTCAAAGACCTGAAATTCACTAGCAATGTCAATGTAGATGGTTGCTGGGCATTTCAGGTTGATACCTGCTTTAGTTCCTGTCAGTTTACTGGTAAGTACTGCTGGGGTTTATATTCCTTACTGTGGGTCATAGCTCATGTGACATTAGGCTTAGTAAGAAAGGCAAAACTTTTCAGATAGAACATGCAGTGGTTAAGGAGGTGGGCTTGAAGGCAAGTTATTGCTGGTCCAGAAATATGTTTGTGTTGTATGTGGATAAATAACTTAAAAAACAAAATAATCAAAGACATGATGTATATAGCCTAAGGTCTTTTTAATTCAAATTAATTGCTGCAGTTCTATTAAAGGCTGGGTGCTGAACTTTTTCAAATCTCCTAGGACATTTTTACCCATACGGCCAAGCCGATGGAGACACCGTCAGTGAAGTGACTGGTGATGGAGGTCCCATCCAGATCCAGTTAAACGAGACTTTCCAGTTCTTCCGTCAAGGATACAACCAGCTCTACGTGAGTTTAGCAATGATATATGATAGATATAAAACTTAAACAGTCTAGTTTTAGGTGTGCGGTGTTATTTCTTAATAAAGTATGTTACCAGTTGTAATATCAGATTGTATTTCAGTCGTATTTCTTGCCGTTAAATATTACAAGGAGCAACTACACACGCAGTGTTTATAAAGCATTCCATCCTTTGTACATAATGCGTTGTATTCAGGTAATGTCTGAGTTCAAAGGGCATGACATCAGCACTCCATGACGTCAATGTCAGGATTTATCTTCATTTATGTAGAATTCCCCACCCTTAATGCATGCATGATAAATCATGATTCAATTTTCTTAACATTAATTTCAAAACATCTTTGTACTCCCTTTTCAGCTTTACTTCAATGGTTTGGTATCATTTGACGCTTTGATAAGTAATTATTATCCATATTGGATCCCATCAAAATCTGCCCATGACATCATCGCTCCGTACTGGACGTACAACTTCTACTATTACTACTACTATTATTACTCCAGTTACTATGGTTACCCTCCTCCTGGCTACTTGTCCTACCGTCAAGCCACCGATGGCAGCACTCTGGAGCGAGCCACCGCTGACATAAACCAGTACTTCCCTGAGGATTCATTCAACGCTACCTCCGTCTTCATCGCTACATGGGACAGGGATTATTTGGGAACCTGGTGGTCCTGGAATGGAAGACAAGTAAGTAGTTCCAGTCATTCATTGTCAGAAAGAAATTGTAAGGGAAATACTATGTTTTAATAAATGCACCGATGTCAATCGAGATGTTTTTTTTTTCACCTTAGGCAAATACTTTCCAACTGGTTCTGATAACAAATGGGACTCAGTCCTATATGATGATGAATTATGGTCGCCTCAGCTCTTATTCCTGGTGGACACAGGTCAGCGAATTAATTAAAATATAAAAGTTTTTCATTTATATCGTAATATTTCAAAACATTTTTGTGGTATTAAATGGCTTGCAATAGGTATTCTCAGAGTGTACTGTATATTTAGTTGGAAGTAATTTAAATACTATGTTTATAAGTTGAAATATGTGAATAAGCCAGTTCAGTCAGCCATTTAGTTTGCCATTTGAAAGTAATCAGTTTATCTTTTTTATTCAGGTTGGTTATGACACAAAAGCCTCACGAAATTACTACCATATCCCATACAATTCGCCCTCAGACTTGTCTTTCAACAGCAACGTCAACGTCACAGGCCGCTGGGCATTTAGTGCTAAGGAAACCTGTCCCGATGGTAACTATTAATAAGATTCTTATTTAGTCAAATAATCAGGGCAATTTACTGTCAGTTGTTCCATATGTATTTTTATTTTCAAAGTAATTTATCCATCCGTCCATCCATCCATCCATCCATCCATCCATCCATCTTCTAACCGTTAATCCTCGTCAGGGGCTCAGGCAGCATTGGGCACAAAGCTGGGGTACACTTTGGATGGAATAGTCCATTGCAGGTCATTAATGTATAGCAGCCATATAATAGATAAAAGCAGCCACATGTTAATATCAATAGAAAAGCCGAAATCACAGACGTGTACAACTAACTGAGGGCACCGAGGGTCAGAGTGATCACATGACTCATCCTCCGGAGACACTCCCACCTTTCACATACTGGGCTTCCCCATAAACCACTAGAAGATGATTTTGATCAAAATTTCAACACATTCGACTTTTGAAAATTCAATGGGGCAGAAAAAGGTGTAACAGCAATCACAGGTGATTCCTACAGGCTCCAGTGCAGCTTACACTCTCATATGTGAAGTTAATTATTCTATCTTCTTTCAGTTTCTGGTGCAAAAGTCTTCTGTGGTTCTGCTGTATTCATATGTTATGTGGAATAGTGGAAAACAGGTTTATGAGTAAAGCAAGACAGACATAAAGACAGAAAATCCTGTAGCATATTAGTAAAGAGTAATACATTTTGAGAATTTAGTCCATTTATCTTGTTCAGAGAGGCTCAGTAGGAATAAAGAAGCTTCAGTTGTCTTAGACCCCAGAATCACTTCCCTTCTGCAAATGAAACGTACAAGATATTGTGGAACCAGGATGATTTAAAAAGATTTGACATTCTCACCTACAGAATAAAGGCTCCTTCGGTTTGATCCATACGATAAGACATCGCTCACTTAGCACACCAAGTATACCTTTGCCACAGGCAGCTAGAGTTTCTTTTCTGTTTTTTAAACTGCTAATGTTGTAGTTCACTTTTTCAGGAAAAACATATTTGCCCTTTCATTGCACTTCCGAACCTGACAGAGTACAGAGTACCTGTTTACAATCGCCTTCACGTGAGTGTGAATTAATTATGCAAATTGTTTCTCCATCACAGTGTATGTGGTTGGTGGGAAAGTCCACATCAGAAGTGCAACTTACATTGATTCCAACACCCTCCAACAGATGGTATTTTCTATATACTTCTCTCACACGTATTGAATACTATGCAAAATTTAGATAAATTGATGTTTGAAACATGACTAGTAAATGTTGTGTGCTGTCACATATCCTTTGACAAATGCTGATATCTTGTCATGCTGTACAGGAAGTTCTTTGTAACCCAGATTCTCTGCTTTTGTTTCAGTTGTATAGAACACTGGGCATCACCCCACCTCAGTATACCTGTCCTGTGTGATGTCCTCAGGTGATTCACTTATATTAATATCCTGGTAGCTTCATAGACATATTGCAACGTACTTTTTCATTGCATAAATCTCGCCTCTGTTGACTGTAACGCTTATGCAAAAACTCAGTTACCCCTGGATGTGGTTAATTCCATCATGCTACTCTAAGGAGTTATATTTTATTTGTTATTGTGACAGCTGCTATATCTCAGCCTTCTTGAGCATGAAGAGTGCTATTGGTGTGTTTTTTAGGAATGGCTCATTTCTTATTTTGGTATTTTGTCACCCAGGCTGAAAGTTATGCTAAAATTTAACATCCTGTTATACTTTCCATTAATCCACGCAAAAACTATTACAGACCTGCAGTGGAATTGCTTTATAATTAAAGCCAGTCACCCCCACAGTTCTTTGTCTTTATCTGATTAAGAACAAAATCCATCCATCCATCCATCCATCCATGCACTCTTCCCATCCTAACAATCTTTAAAGTGTTAGGCTACTAAATCTCATAATTATGTTTTTTCTCTGCTTTTACCTGCCTAATTGTCACCTCCCCCCTCTCTTCCAGACACACCATCGTGTCCTCTAACCATCCTCTTATGTGTCTCCCCATCAGGTCACTCTGCAGCCCCAAGGCGTCGAATGTGGAGACATCAGTAACAGGGCCTTTGTCACTGATCACACATCTGCCATAATAACTTGATATTAAGAGTAATAACTTGAAATATTGTTGTGTAATCAGGTATTCCTACTTGAGGGGTTTTGGGTTTAATAAAAATTTTTCATATTATGGAAATATATTTTAAAATGTAATGAAAAATAAAAGAACCTCAGATCAGAGTTCACACACTCAGACTGGGTACACAAAGAAGAAAATACTTCCTGTTTTTTGAGTGTCACATCATCACACACAATGTGATTGTATGACACAAGTTCTACGAAAAGCACTAATCCAGTAAATCTTAAATGAATGGGCACTTGAATATGAAATGATACCAGTGGTGCAGATTCTTATGGTTTGTGGTAAACGGTTAATCCCCCAAAAATGCCCCCTTTGAGGAGAGGGTGTGCACTTCAAAAGGAGGATTAAAGTCACTCATATGCTGTGATTCAGCTCTCATCCTACTGGCTGAACCTGTTCTTGTTTAAATCTCCAGCCAAATCAATTCAGAGCTCACATGTTAGTGGTGAGGTCTGCGGCAGGAGTGACTGTTACATTCAAGGTAGCGGTGGGATTACATCAAGAATCAGCTCTAAGTCCTTTCTTATTTTCAATGGTGATAGATAGGTTGACAGACGAAATCAGACAGGAGCCCCCGTGGACTATGATGTTTGCGGATGACATTGTGATCTGTAGCGGGAGTAGGGAGCAGGTGGAGGAGACCCTGGAGAGGTGGAGATAGGCTCTAGAGAGGAGAGGAATAAAGGTCAGTAGGACTAAGACAGAATACACATGTGTGAATGAGAGGGAGGACAGCGGAAGGGTGAGAATGCAGGGAGTAGAGTTGGCGAAGGTGGATGAGTTTAAATACTTCGGGTCAACAGTTCAGAGTAACGGGGAGTGCAGAAAAGAGGTGAAGAAGAAAGTGCAGGCAAGGTGGAGTGGGTGGAGACAAGTGTCAGGAGTGATTTGTGACAGACAGGTACCAGTAAGAGTATATTAGAGGGTCAGCTCAGGTTAGACAGTTTGGAAACAATGCTAGAGAGGCGAGATTACATTGGTTTGGACATGTGCAGAGGAGATATGCTGGGTATATTGTGAGACGGATGGCATGGCTGAAGTTGCCAGGCAAGAGGAGAAGAGGAAGGCCAAAGAGGAGGTTTATGGATGTGGTGAGAAAGGACATGCAGGTGGTTGGTGTGACAGAGCGAAATGCAGAGGACAGGAATAAATAGAAACAACAAATGATCTGCTGTGGCGACCCCTAACGGGAGCAGCCGAAAGAAGAAGAACGGCAGTTTGGATGATGGATTGCTCAAACTGTGGTCATGTAGTTTTCACATTATTCTGTTGGTTAAGATTACACAATTGAATACATTTCACTTTAGGACGTGAACTATATTTCAGGTCACAACTTGACCTTTTAGGTCATAGATCTTTTTTTCACATTATATGTCTCGTTTATCTCTCTGGTGTAACCAAACTGTTCGCAATTAGACTTAACTGGAATCATCATCGGTCTACTCACTTTTGTTTCACTGCGTTTCTGAATGTGAGCCTGTAATTTCCATATGGTGTAGCTTATCTTCATTTTAAAACTACACATAAAAGTATAATCCTATTGTTCAAATGAGATGAATGCAGTTGTTTTAACATGAGACTAATTTGAATAATTTCAACTTTTAGTGATACTGGGCATACTCACTTTTCTTGTACACTACATATAATGTTCAAAAGCACATTATGAAACAGATCCCAAGAGGTAGAATTAAAGTAGAAATCAGAGAACATGACCTAAAAAGAGAGCAATGGGGCATTACCTAGTAGGAGCATAACTGTATTGAATGCAGGTGGGCATGATTATCCATCGCATTCTCCTGGAGGTAGGCATGGGCTTAAATAACAACCAGACCTGGCATCTGGGCAGGATGGGGCACAACCTTGCCTTCTGCTTCCTGAAATAGGCTGACCACAACCGTGCACTTCATAAGAGGTTAAATGGATCAATGGCTGGCTAACATATTAAGCCTAAATTAGTTACTAAGAAATACTTTGGCATTCTGATGGAATTTGGATTTTTCTTTTTTGCTATCTAGTTCTTCCATAATTACAGTCAGGTAATGTGAAATATGAAACTTCAGAGTTGTGCCTTTGTCATCATTTGAGATATTTACAGCTTGAAACAACTAGTAATTATACAGACACAATTTGGCCGAAATATCCTGCTTAAGGCTTCCCCATGGTGCAATGCAACATATCCATCTTCCATAGCTACCTATCCTGTCCGGAGTTTCAGGAAGACTGGGGTCTATCCTGGGTAATGCTGATTGGCAGTAAGTGATGTGGCTTCCAGACATGAAGGGAAGCTGATTGGCTATAAGCGTGTGAACTGAGCAATATGTGGTTTATTGCATGTCACTGCATATATTCATAACCTAAGCATTCATAAAGACCTGCGGGATATTGAAAGATGATATTTCTTTTCCATCCATCACCAGTACAAAGGTATGTCTGAGAAATCCATTTATCCTGCCGTAAATAACAATAACTCTTGCAAGTCAGTCTGAAAGATTTGCCGCAAGCGTTCTTTGTTGATTCTGTAATGTTTTATCAAATATTGTACATTTACGTCTACCATCTTGCTGCATGTTTTTGTGATTTCTGCGGCTCTTTCAAAATTCTTTCCCTAAAATGCATTCTGTCCCAGTCGATGTTGTTTTTGTATCATCTAGCAGCACAAATGTGAAGGAAACATCATAACTTCTCACCATCTCACCATTTCTCTCCCATCTTCCTGACATCTACAGGGGATCTTTTGCTTCATGTGCTAAGTCTTTTTGTGACAAATGCATTTCACTGTGTAATTCGCCTCTATGGGCTGTTTCTCAGAACAGCACCAACTGGTCGGCGATGGAATCTGTTGTCTCCCACGGTTACCCCAACTCCACTGAGGTTCCGGACTACTTTCAAGTTTGCCGAGACACACCCAGCAGTCTTGCCTGGGGAGGATTTTCAACTGCGGCCTTTCTCCTAGGTTTCCCCTCCAACATTGCTGTCACGATGGAACTGGTGCAGAGACACAGAAGAGCTGCTTCAGGCTTTACCACAGACCTATTCATGCTTAATCTGACCTTCCTTGATATGATCTTCATCTCCTTCCTCCCGTTTAGTATACTCAACTATTTAGTCTGGAATATAAACACATTTGAAGTATGGTTTAATTTCACCTACACCTTCTGCACTTTTGGGAGGCCATTGTTCATGCTGTGCATCTGCTTAGACTGTTATATAGCAGTCCTGCATCCCATAGCCTACATGAGCAGGAAGCACCAAAGCTACAGGGCTATAATCTCAGCTGTGGTCTGGGCTTACATGCTGCTCTACTGGATTTTGATATCGGTGGGTTCCCTAAACTTCATCAGCCCCTTGCTCATTATCATAAACTTTGTCAGCCTGCTGATGAAGGTTTTATGTGATATCTACATCCTTAGAGCTCTTAAAAAGGCAGGTCCAGGGAGCTCAACAATGCCCACCGTGAAGAAGAAGGCCTTCCAAATGGTCTTAAACAGTCTGATCACTATGGTTGTATTTTACTTACCTTCAATAGCAATTTACTTGTACATAGCAGTAGACTCTGAAACTAGCTTTTATGCCTTTTGTAATGTGGGTATCCTTTCTTTGATTGGCCCTGTCATGGCCCCATGTGTGATGCCAGTTATCCATTTGACCAATTCTGGAAAACTACAGTGTTGATGGTGGTAACTCATGGAAAGAGGTGATTGGATTCTATGACGCAATTTTATGTTCAGAACAAACATCTTGATTCAGTGACTCTACCTGACTAATTTGTTAGCTGAAGCCATGTTCCTCATCCAGGAGGAACGAAAGCTAATTTTCCTAAAATAAAATAAATTTTTTTTTTCATTTTTAAGACAATAAAAATGAAAAACTTTATTCAAAACTACATGCATTTCCTATCATGTACAGCAGACCAAAAACTGAAGAAATGCACTATTTTATGTCCACCCGTGTATAAACCGTACATTCAGTGGAAGTCCAGAAGTTAAATTCCTCGAGTTGTAAATCATGAAAATGAACCCTCATCTGACATCACATCATTTATTAAATTGTACTTGTGGGGAAATAATAATTACCCATTGTATAAAATCACAGCTTTTCTGTTTGAAACTACTGAATTCATGTATCGAGTCTTGTATCTATCTGAGTATTCCTTTATTGAATACTTTGGTCATCTTCAGATTTTTTAAAATTTCATTTTAACATGTACTATTAATATGCAATGTATTAGCAATCATATGTGTTTCTACTTTGGTATTCCAAATGTTATTGGAAGTTACTAGGTTAATTTTAAAGAAGGCTTTAAATAAAATTTTTAAAACTGCTTAACACAGAGAGGTTTTTTACTTTCGATTTACTACTTCACTCATCTCACAGCCGGCACAGATTTAAACCGGTACGGCCGGTTTTATTTCTCACATTTTTCAGAATTCGAAAAATGAAAATACTACAGGTGCAAGAGTGCAACATAGGACAATTAATAAGAAAGACAGTAACTGAAAATGGCAGAGATCCATTTAGTTAGAAATTATAAAAAGCACTTCATTGTGAATGACAGTAGTTTTGGTGGGTCATGTTAGTTAATTTTTAAAATCTACGTTATATATAATTTATCTTGACACTAAAATACGAATTACTGCCTTTTATATTTGTGGCAAACAGGATTTAGTTTTACCCATTTCAGTGAAAGATTACCCAAGTATAGGCTTATAATAGCTCTATGGAAATCATGCAGGTCAGCTACCACCTGCATCTCCATTAAAAATTAAATGGAAAACCTCTGTGTTATTTTTACATACATTTACATTGTAAGCCTAGGAACCGATGATTTATATCGGCATGGTTGATTAAATAGCTTCCCAAGTATTACCACATACACCTACTGTACTAAAATAAAAAAACATCTCCTTGGCTCATTTGCAAATCAAATTCATATCACAGGTGAGCGGCTTCCTGATGTCACATAAAAAATGAAGGATTAAATGACCTATTGATGAATCCCTTCTAGCCAATTTATTGTTGATACTAAAAATATTAACTCAACATCTATCCATCCAGGACATGGCTACACTGAGCCAGGATTGTATCTCTGGAAACACAGGACGTGGCAGGGGACACTTTGGGTGGGATGGCAGTCCATCACCTCACTTTCACTCACACATGGATACAACCACACACGCTGGGAAATTTACAGACAATAATTTACATAACCACATAGTTTGTGACTGCACCAGGAAACTGGCATTTGGTGAGGATGTCCAAGGTCTACCCTCCTCCCAGTCACTAATTTCTCAAATCAAATATAATTCAAGTTTTGGACCTTTATTATTCAAATTTTGAGGATGTACTTTTGTGCGACATATTTAAGGGTACTGGATGTCACTTTTTTTTTTTTTACTAACCCCAAGGACTCACAGTGAGTTGGATGGTTCAAGAGGTAGCAGTGCTGCTGCTCACATCCAGGGTTATGGGGTCAAATCCCCCCTCCCATCTGTGTGTGCGCGAATGTACTCCCCAAACATAGCTACGTTAAGCAGGATCTCTGCATTTCCTGTGATGGATTTACAATCACCCCAGTGTGTTGTAAGACTTGTACTCTATAATGCCTGGATATAATTTTAAAACAAAAGTTGCATTTTTCTTGACACCAAAAGTTCAGTATGTTTATCAAAACAACACCCAGAACTGACAAAAAGAGGCATTAACCAATGGCTCCCAATAAGTCCCTCTGTTATATTACCTGTAGCCATACTTGCCATTCACATTCAGAAACGGCTAAACTTAATGCCTTTGGCAATGACATTTTGACCAGCAAGATAGTCAACAAACACAGCCTTGTTTCTTAGCGATTTTGGCCAGATTACCGAAGTAATACGAACTACACATGTCTTTGCCAAGGCATCAAAATTACACTTAAATTTAGGCAAATGTGAGCTCGTGGCTATACAGGATCCCATCCTTTATTTTATGGATGAACCTGTCCCTTTAATGCGGAGGAAAAAAAAAAAAAAAAAAGCTGCGGCAGGTGACGTCAAAGACATGCGACGTCACAACAATGTGTCGTCATCAACAGGAGACCTGTCATCTTCCGTGTCGCTGGAGGGCTGCTTTGATCGCGTCGGTCAGCGATGTTTAGACGAAGCTGCAGTTTTGTCGCCGCGTCCTAATGGCCTCACACGTCGGTCTTTCCTGATCGTGCCTTCTGTACTGCGTTCGACAGGCAAAGAGTCACCATGGCCTCGGTATCGTCCCCCCGTGCGAGTTCCTGCTTCCTCGCCATGTCGAGCGTCGTTTTCTTGCTGCTGCCGGGGGCTGTCAGTGCCTCCCAGGGCGATAAGGAGCCGGTCTACCGAGACTGTGTTAAGCAGTGCGTCCGGACGAACTGCACTGGGGCCCGCCTGAGAGGGTTTCAGTCCACTCAGCCACCCTACATGGCCCTGACAGGTAACGCCGTAGGGCTGCTGTGAGACTACAATCGAGTGCATGCATCAAAGCAGCACATTAGACAGCCATCACTGGTCTACGTAGTCGCCTGTGTGCAGAATAAAACCGAGTTAGCATGCTTCTTTGTGATCCCAAGTGAATCAGAGCTCTGTATGATAAGCTGACACCCTCTAAGGCAGCCCGCTGCTCAGCCCTTGGTGTCTTGGTCCAACAAGACCCAGATCAGGGTTCATGATTCTCCACCACATGTAACCAAGTGGCTGGATTGCTTTGTATAGTTTTACAGACTCCGTAAGTAACTGCCCAAACCCCAGATGCTCATCATGCCATATGTGCAGATATAAAGGAGATCAGTTGTTTTGCACGTGCAACCCATTAAAGCCAATTAGCTGCATTGTGGAGTATGATCAAGCCAGTGGTTATCGAACACGTACATGAAATCACTTGAGTATCTGAGAATTTCAAGCTTCATTGCTGTTGGCTATCAGATGAACAGGTGTCAACACTCACACGCAGTACCGTTATGCTTTTGATGATTTAATACCTATACCCAAGTCCGATTAGTTCTACCCACTTATGGAGGTGGGTGTTAGATGGATCAATTTTATTTATGGACGTCACTCTACAACAGAACGACTCCTCAGAATTTGAGCTGCTAACCGGCTCACCCCAAGGTGCCCAAATGTGCGTCTCTACAGCCAAATGGTTTGATCCTTTTATTTTCCTTATATATTTGGAGTTTAGTCTAAGATCCTTATATTTAATGTGACTTTCTCACTTTCAGCTGGACCTAAAGTCGGACCAGCTTTTTCCATGAGTAGCTCGGTGGTTAGCACTGTTGCCTCCTTCACGGGTTTGGGGTTCAAATCCCTCCAGTATGTGTTGAGTCTAGACTGCCTACATGGTATGAGTATGTGATTGGGCCTGTGTCTGCATCCTGCGATGGACTGGCATACCATCCAGGGTGTGTCTTGTGATAGGTTTCAACCCCTCGTGACCAGGATAAGCAGTTAGAGGGAGGGATGGATGGATGGATGGATGGATGTGACGCAGCTTCTATCTCACTCCCAGTTGCTTAGGGTTGCCGTTAGGGTGTGAGATCTGGTGCACAATTTGTATAACAGATACACACATTTACTGTGCTTTACTCTTGTCAATTTATCATTAGTCCGATCTTTTTATTGTAACTGAGAGTGCCCCCTACTGGCTGCCAGGATCTTTATTGGTATTTTGTTTGCCACATAGAGAAATGCATTCCTAAGTTTCTCCAGGTTTCTCTTCTTGTTGTCCAGATCGCTGCTGGTTGTTTTCCATATTTTTAAGTGTCACTTTTGCCCGGATGTGTAAATGTGCCAGACTCCATTTATTAGCGGCTTAGCGGCTCACAGGAGTAGTGCTGTAATGCCCATGTGAATATCTGTCTGGGGTTAGGTTCTATGCTCATCTTCATGCATCTGTGACTGTGTAAATTTTGGGTGGCTGTTCAATGCCCACGGAGCCCGTTTCCCTGTGTGTGTTGAATGTAACTTCGGCTTGCCCTCCACAGGATGGACATGTCGCGACGACTGCCAGTACCAGTGCATGTGGACCACTGTGGGATTGTACCAGGCGGAAGGGTACAGCGTGCCACAATTCCACGGCAAGGTCAGGAACCCCCGACACCCCAGGTGTCCAGGTCATCTCCCTTCCCGTTCATGTGTCGTCGACTCCCCCAGGGGAGCTGAGGCTGTTTAATGTCAAAGCAGGACAGACACCACATACAGGGCAGGTGGACATAGAGGCAGGACTAGTCTATGTCACATGGTCCGAGGAGACAGTTGTTCTCCTTGTCCGGCAGCGGTCTCCCTTACTAACTCCCATGGTTCAGCCTGCCATTCAGCAGCCATTCAGGCTTTTATTCAGGCTAGTTAAATTCTTTTCGGGCTACCAAAATCTGAAGAGTGCCTGCCTGAAGGCAGGCAGTTGCAAGTAAAAATTTGGGTACCCCTGGCCAAATTGTGTATTCAGTTAATTTTTTAAGTGAAAAATAGTAAACTTTCGGAGGAAGTGATGTGTAAAAGGCAACATTTTTGCAAATGTTCATGCACAGTTACTTTTAATATCATGAGATTAAGAAATAGTGGAAAATAAAATGTAATGGTGGAATGCAAATTGTAGTGGATCCAGAGAGTTGAGAAAATTCTAGAAAAAAGTATCTTGTGACGACTCTCTCTGTGCACTTCACTGTAGCACCACCAGCTGGTAGTCATTCAGAGACAACAGTGTTGATGCTTTCAGGGGTGGGATGATCATAGTCCTCTTATGGCCTGGCATGATAGTCACCGGGGATGAAGAGATGTTGAGGATGTCTGTGAAAACAGGATCAGCTGTGTGTCACCTGTGTATAAGAAACAGGAAGGAATGCCAACAGAGTGGGAAGCTTTGGGGAATTCGACACTAATAAAATATCCGTGCTTTTTGCACAGGAGCAGCATGAATTCTCCGTGTTCACTGTACCGTATTTTGAACATCACACCTGGAATGTAAGGAAGTTGGCTCACCAGACACTGACATTTGAAGCATTCATCTGAGATCTTTGTCCGTTGTAGCTGGTGATAGCCTGCAGATCGTTCCATAGATGCCTTCTGTTGGCACGCACCCATTGCATTTGTAGTCTGTCCTTGGAATCCCTCTTCAGAGGTATGGCTGATACCTTCTTGAGTGCTAGGAGCATCAGCAGGTGGTTCCTTAATCCATTCATTATGGAGTCAAGCCGTGCACTACCTGGGATAGGCTCCAGCCCCCCCCCCCC
>JAACJT020000075.1:22418758-22462685 GCA_009936485.2 Gymnarchus niloticus
AGACACGCACCGCACACGTACTACAGCAGGGGTTTATCTGCAACGCCTGACGCGCTAAACCCTAAACCGCGGGCGCGGGACGCCCCCCCCCCCCCCCCCCCCCCGCAGCTACCTGGGATAGGCTCCAGCCCCCCCCACAGCTAGCTGGGATGGGATGCACCTTTCCTAACGAAGGCTTAAACAAAGAATCAAACAGATGTCACTTACCTAAAATGTTATTAGTAAAAATGAATAGTGAATGAAAGTCAGAAGACAGTGGAGGAGAGGAGATGAAACTTGATGGTGCAATGACCAGCTCTAAGTTCAATCCCCCTTTCGGCATGCTGAGAGTATGTAGGCTAGAGGTAGTGTGTCTGTGGATTGTCATATCGAAATGCAGTAATATTTTTTTTATTCCAAATGCTTGGAATGAATAAATAAATCTTGGTCGGGGCTACGGGAAGATGTGTAGCCTTTCCCATAGAGCACAACGCTGGCATACACAATAGACGGTCATTCCATTGCAGGGTGGACAGACTTATACATACTGTCATACTCTGTGGCTTGAGTTCCCAAATGGGGGGGGATTGTGTGTGTGTGTGTGTGTGTGTGTGCGCGCGTGCGCTAGTGTAGTGTGTGGGCAAGTTGGAGGTGGTGTGGGGCTGGGCTTTAAAGTGTTCTCGTATAAAAAGTTTGAGAACCACAGTTCTACAGGCAATTGAGAGACAGCACCTCTAGGTGCATATCTTCATACTGCTGAAGAGGACCCACATGACATGTAGAGAATAACTATACACACACACACACACACACATGTGACATTTGGATACCCAACCCTGGAAGTTTGAGGCAAGAGATCTAACCACAGCCACTGTGCCAGCTGGCCGTTCCTGGTTCTGTTGATGCTGGTCTTCATCTTACTCTTACTGCTTCTTGTTCTTATTGTCGTTCTTGTTTTTCTAGTAAACAAGTTCGTTCTTCCCTCCCTCCCTTGTGCTCTGGGCTTTGAGGGATCCAGGTTCCCCTCGACCCTGTCCTGGGTTAGTGGATGGACTGAGGAATGAATACAGTACAAAGTAAATAACATGGTGGACCAAACGGCTGCTGGAGAGTGTAGACGTGAGCTTGTAGAGAAGCTGAGCCGACAGCTAACAAAGAAAACTGCTCAGGGTGTGTCTGGTTTTGTCTTTCTGCCCCTTCCTTCTTGGCAGGGGGAATGAGGAACATTTCCTGGCATTGGGTGTAATGGCAGCAGTGAAACCTGTCTGCTCACATTCTGAGAGCTTTCATAAAAGCTTCGGACACAAAAAAAATCTGTTGCCTAGGGCTCACAAGTGGCTTAATCCAAGGCTGCATGTTAGTGCAAATATCTCGGCAGTACATTATATGACTTAACTTTTCATAACCGATCATCATCAGCCAAAGAGACTTATTTCCCTTCCGATGATTCTCTGAACAATGTTCCTCAAGGCCTAGACGCATCTTTGCACGTCTTCTGCTGCGATCGGATGTTCAGCATGCGTTTGTGACATTTCATTTCGAATGCGAGAAATCTCACTTGAGAAACTAGACAACACACTTGTAGCTTTCAGTCAAAAAAATGGCAGAGTTCCATTAACCCTTATGTGTCATATGACATTGAAAGGAGGGGATTCTTAGACATGTTTGTGATTAAGGATATACATAAAGATGCTTGGGGAGAGCCACCTCTTCAGGTTCAAGTTTGGCATGTCTCTCTATCTGCACCTACTGGTTTATCTTTCTTGTCAATTCCAGAACCAAAAGGTGGTTTAGAAATGAGTCTCTCTCCTTTCCGTAGTTAAATTTACCATAGTTAGTTTAGTCAGCCTATGCTTAACACTTGTGAATACTTTTCACATAGCTTAAATTAGACATGCCTTAGAAATACTGGTGAACCCATTCAGGAATGGAGACAGAGTCCAGGAAAATGCAGCATAGCCTTTTGCCTTTCTGTGATTTTTTTTTTTTTTAAATTTTTTTTTTTTTTAAAAAAACACCGAATCCAAATCAGTAATGTTATATTCTTGCTTATCTTCATGGAAATCCTACATGAACAAAGGAGAATGCTAGGCTGTCAGGTGATTCTGTTATATATCAATCAACAGTCACATGTCTCTCTTTGTAGTGTTATTGGCTTCTATTCTTGGAAAACTCAATTGCCGAATCGGTGCTTTTTACTAGAGGGCAAACTTTAATATTCAGACTCTCCAGGTTGTGATTGATTGCATTTTTCTCTACACTTATCGGATTAAGCACACTATTACGGAACTATAATTTACTGTACATGATTTACAAAGTAGTTTTTTCTGTTGAAGGTCCCTTTTTTATGTGTATTATAGGTTTGTACGAATTCTTCCCATAATTGGGAATTTTATCTCTCAGAAAAACGCTGTGGGTGTAGGGCCATTTTGAAATATCCACCCCAGTACACAGCTTCTCTGTTACACACCAACAGTGAAAACAAAATTGTAATAAACACGTAAACAAAGGCCTGTAGCTACTGAGACCATGATTTCATGATATTTGCGTATTTGTTGGCTTTGCCCATTTCTAAAGGTTTCTCCTTAAAACTCTCTCATCTGAAAGTTGAGTAGCTGAAGTGTGAGCATTCGTCCTGTCGTGTGGGTCGTCCGGCTCGTTGCTACAGATGCTTGTGGCCTCCGTGGGCTGCTAACACTCGCTTGGCCATCGTTCCTTTATTTGGGAAAGCTCTCTTTTCCAGTACCTAAGGTTTCCAGCTGTGACGTGATGTGATTGTGATGTGGCGGCATGTGCCCCGAGTGAAATATACTGTAGATCTCTGCAGAGATTTTAGAGGGTAATAACGGTTACGTCTCCCCCCCCCCTCGCCTAAGTGGCCCTTCGCTCGGTTCCTGTGCTTCGAGGAGCCGGCCTCAGCCCTGGCATCGCTGCTCAACGGCCTGGCCTGTCTACTGATGCTGTTCCGCTACCGCCGAGCAGTACCACGCCAGAGCCCCATGTACCACACCATCAACGCCTTCTCCCTGGTTGGTTGCCCCGATCACGTGCCTCTTCCTCCATCTCCAAGGGCCTACATCCATTCAAGGAGAAGTGATAAGACAGTATGGCGGGGGGGGGTTGACATGGGTTGCTTGGAAATGCTGTGTAACAGTCCATCTCTCGTATCACAGGTTTCTCTCAATGCCTGGTTCTGGTCCACAGTGTTCCACACACGAGACACGTATCTCACAGAGGTGAGTTATTTTTTTTTCCTCTCCTCTCAGCACTCTTGGCACAGATAGACTAAGTTAATAGGGGGCGCTGCTGAGCATATTTGAGTCCGTATTGCCTCGCGCCCAACAGCTTGAAATAAGTGAGACTTTCAGCCCTGCATGACATTGCTGAGACTGGTGTTTCAGCTAACGTTAAGATTTAAGATGTCACCGCTTACCCCCTCCTAGAAGATGGATTACTTCTGTGCATCAGCCGTTATCCTGTACTCCATCTACGTGTGCTGTGTCCGGTGAGTGCAAAGTCCAGTTCAGGCCCCGACAGCAGGTGCTTGCATACGTAACAGGCACATTTAATGGAATATCGCTGTGTTTACCTCTGTGTCTTCCTGCTGACACGGATCACGTTTGTAACCCTCCCATCTGATTCCATCAGGACCCTGGGGTTGCGCCGGCCTGGGGTGTCCAGTGTGGTGGGGGTGCTGCTAATCCTGGTCTTCACCTCCCATGTATCCTATCTCACCTTCGTCAGCTTTGATTACGGCTACAACATGGCAGCTAATGCGACCATTGGTAGGTAAATCTGACAGAGTCACTGTGGTCCTGAAATTCAGTCACACTGCTCAGCTCTGTGCCTGGCTGTATGCCGAAACCCACCATTTGTGGTATGGAATTCATTTAAAACCATGCAGCAAATTTAATTTCAGCACAGATGTGAGACGATTGAGACTGATACGTAAAATAATGGTAAAAATGCACTGAGAATGTGGTGTGGTTGTTTTTTCTTGGGTCCAGATCCAGGAATTTTATGCATGTGTGGTATTTTGTATTTTAAAGAGAATTAAGTGTGGTAGAAATTCTATATGAGGACTCAGAGACTATATTGCTGGTTATATAATTCAGGTTTATTGAGGTAATACACACAAGCGCTTGGAGAGACAACGTTGCCAAGCTTAACAGCTCCGCACCGTTCTCTCTAAAGCATGTCGTTATTGCATGTCACTTTGTAGTATGGCTGACGAGTCCTGCGTCATCAAATACTCGTTTCTTATTGGTTAGTTTAAGATCACATCATGAGCGCCTATTTCTTACTTGCACAACAAACAATGGGGCCCGCCCTTGTTGCGATGCAGTTTGCTGCTTAACTATTTTCCAGCTTATCAGGGTGGGAACCTATCCTCTCCCACCTGGCCCTTGCAACACGTTATCTCTAAAACACACAGGCCTTGGCCAACACCCGACTTTAAACATTCCGAACCGTTGCGCAACAAGTCACGAGAACAGGAAGTGGTTTCTTTTCCATCACATAAGCCAGCTGTAAATAATGGCAAAATGTCCTTAAATGAGCATTCGTATCAGTGGTTCCCAGAACACGAGCAGCCCATCCACCCAAAGGTCAGCGCGCGTGGTTAGTTTTGGAAGTGCACCACGAAATGACTGGTTGAACGCTCCCGGGGCTCGCCACAATTGGCGGACGGGCGCTCACGTCCTCGTCCACGGCAGGCATGGTCAACCTTCTGTGGTGGATGTGCTGGTGCTGGCAGAACCGACACATCCTGCCATACTGGTGGAAGTGTGGGGTAGTGGTGCTGCTGCTTCACGGCCTGGCCCTGCTGGAACTGCTGGACTTCCCCCCCTTGCTCTGGGTGCTGGACGCCCACGCTGTCTGGCACCTCAGCACCGTGCCCGTCCACTTCCTCTTCTACAGGTGAGGCCCCGTGCTCTGTAGCCTCTCCTTTGCACCTGAGTAGACATGGAAAGGAAGGGAACACCATGCATATTCTACCTGTGTCAGGGTTAGAGCTTCCAGCAATTGTCATGCCCAATAACCTTGTGTTTAAACAGCCTTGTATACTCTTCCTGTAAATTACACTGGGCTCACGCAAATGTTTCTTGTCCTTTTGCGCGGATGCTGAGATTTAGTCAGTTGTGTACCTGAGAAGCATCACACAGCTGAGTTGCATTATATTTGCAAACTTTGAATATGGTGGCATCTTAACGATGTTACCGCGTTTGCATGACGTGTTGAAAACAAAGCAGGAACCCTCCGTCGGTTTTGTAAGTGACTCGCTCGACTCTCGACGTCATACTAAATGTTTTAGTCGAGGGAGACGCAGCTTGAAGTGTTAAACTGTATAATATGGAGCGTATTTATTGTCCTGTTTTTCTTGTAACCATGGCCTGTGTGCTTCATATTTCAGCTTTTTAATAGACGACAGCCTGCACCTACTCAACACAGAGAAGGCAGGGGTCAAACTCGACTAGGGGGGCCAGTGGCCTGACTTTCTCCAGAACCCGAGCACCTGTATCAGAATGGGGCTTGGCTCAGCCTCCATCATGACCTCCATGTTTTGTTTCTTTCTTTAATGAAGTTGTTAAATGTATCTTATTCTTTTTGTTCTGGAAATGCTCCATATTTTTGTATCTTTTTATTATTAATTTACTTTGCCTTGTAAGGACGTGACAAGACAGATTCCAGGACAGCTCTGCATTGATAAGGAATAGGTCCATTGTAATACTGTGGGAGTTCATTACAATTGATAGAAGTCTGCAGCCAAGTCCAACTGGAATGACCGACACCCAGGGTCTGTGTCATCTTTTTTTCGTGCTTTGCAACTGTCTTTTGGGATGAGGTGGAGTGCTGACTCGTCAAAGACCTTAGCATCTACTGCCATCTAGAGTATCAGATAACATTAAGATGAGATGTGTTAATATGTCACTGTACTAGTATGTTGCTGCAGTTAACTGTCCGTCAAATAAACATCAAAAACACGTAGGTTTGATTTGAGTCAATAAAAAAGTTTATTTTTAGCAAACTATGAAAACCGATCCCTGAAAACTGGCCGTTTATTTTTTTGAGCTTCAGTCCTGAAATTAGCCAGCAGGTGGCGTCATTGGTTTCCTCCTGTGTAACTTGATCCACAATACTTGATGCTTTGTGCCAAACAAAAGAATAACCTATCAGGTGCCTTCAATGTTTGATGAGATTCATTTGATTGGATGTGATCAAAGCGTTGACCGGGCCTAATATAGGTCTGAGTCTTAATCTCTCTCCACCTCCTGTTCTGATGCTGCTTTTTATTTACTGGTACAAAAATGTTATCAATTCTTGTGATTATTGATTTAATATTGATGACCATTTAATGAATTTGGCCTGATTGAGTCAATGTACCCCAAACGCTGTAATGGATTTGTCAAACAACTTTGTTGATCTCATTTGAGGACAGTTTCGAAGTGGTAAAATGATGAATGGAGGTGGCGAGGACCTCCAGAAAGGAAATGAAAAGGGTGCAAGAAAAGCAGTGTGGTGTCGTCTGGGAATCAGGAGAACGTTGGGTGAGGAGCTGCTTTAGGGTGGACACTGGCTATAGCCTGCAGGTGTCTCAGGTTGAGGATAGTGGGCAAATGCAACGTCTCTCTGTTTATGTCTTGACACATGCTGATGTCTTACGATTCAGATGTACTGCAGTCTTACGTTGTTTTTACGTTTTTCTAATGCCCAGCTCTTGCTGTACACAGGTCATGATGGGGATTGTGGCTCATTCGTGCATGTGCTTTTGTCCACCTGGAGACAGAGGATGTATACAGAGACTTGCTGGTTGTTTGTTCCATATGCCAAATTGCACACTCGTTTTATTTCATGTTAATTAAGCATCATTCTCTCGTTCCTGTTTTTTTGTATTGGAAATAAAATTAAAAGGTGTATAACAAATGTCAACATGGCATTTCCAGCAGATTGCTGGTGTGTCTTCCCAACACCTTTTCCAGTCTCCTCTCGTGGGGTTTGTGTGTGTGTGTGTGTGTGTGTGTGTGTGTGTGTGTGTTTACGAATTAATGTCATGATCTTTCAAACCTGAAAAACCGGAGGCTGTCCCTCATACTGTGAAACTTTGATGGAGTCCAGGTGTTTTTTGTTTCCCGGGAGTGTGAAAATGATCAAGCTATCAAACAATGACTTATGCAATCCTAGATAATTAGGATTGTCAAAATATGACCCTCCCCCCAATCGATATTTTCTTCCCTTTGATGAACTTGAAGGGCATCAGGGAACATATTTGCCTCTGGTACCACGGATTGAGATTCTGGAGATCCCCACCCATTTGTCTCTCCTCACAAGACCAGACTCCTCTGATACAGTGGTATCCTGCCTCCCACACTTACATCTTGCAAAAAATCATTTTTCCCCTGTATGACAACACAAGGTCATGATTCAAAGCTTTAACACTTCAATAAAGTGTCCTGTTACTACATATGGTTGTTAACATTTTATTTTGCTCTACTTCACTTACAATAAGTTATTACTTGTACATTCATATCCCATTAGACTGAATGTCTGAAGACTTCAACCACCACCAGCACTTTGTCCATCCACGCTTGGGGTGTCTCAAATATAATGGGTTAACACAGAACTTTCTTTAGTACCCTAGTGAAGTGACTGGTTCAGTTACATTCATTCATTTAGCAGGTTCTTCTGTCCAAAATGGCATACAGTGAGCCAAATGCAACACAAGCATGCAGCTGTCAAGGAGAACCTAAGGTATAAGAGTAGCTAGGCTGAGCATCCAATGAGGGACCAGTAAAAAGTCCAAGCTAGCATGGAGCAAGAGCTACATAACATCTTACTCAAGAAGGTAAGACCAGAGGAGCCTATCAAATCAAAACCATGACTATGGTCTTAATACAGTAAGTGCAGAATGTGAAGCAAAGAAAATGGATGGTGGATGATGGAGAATACCCATGGTTACACGGGCAAGTAGAAGCGTTCCTGGAGATGTTTCTTGAAGATCAAGAGGGATTCTACTGACTGGTTAACACAGAAACGCAGCTGCCCTTGTGTTTCAAAGAGTAGCTTAATGTCTTAATACCAGGACAGTCACTTGGCTACAGACCAGGAAAATTTGCCATTTTTGTATCGAACATATTAGAATATTTTAAAAGGCAACATACATTGCAAAATAAATTATCAACACAAAATTTGGTGCATTTTGGGATGATGTCATTCTGATATAACACAACTTGCATATGTTTACAGCTGAATCATTATATCTTGGCACTGAACAGCAATTTGAACTGATATGAGCTGCAGGCTGTGGAGCGATGGGGATAACTTTGTATTTTACTGAAATAATAATATTGTTCATACATAGCACAGGGGTTTTTCCAATCTCGACCTTGTTCTGCCCTTGGAACTATGCAAACTCTTTAATAATACAATATATCTCTATATGATTCCTAACACTGCCTCCTAGTGACCTGAAAACGTATTACTCCTACATCACTACATGAACAGATACAGAAATGATGATGTATCACGTTGCCCTGTAGGTATTTCGAAATAAATAGTCTTCAAATGATGGCTCAGATTACGTGACCAGTTCTTGTGAATAACAGTTGATTTATTAGCATTCAGAGCCTCGTTCAGTCTTTAAATACCTTAAACATACACTCACTGGCCACTTCATTAGGTACATCTGTTCAAGTGCTTGTTAAAGCAAATATCTAATCAACGAATTATGTGGCAGAAATTCAATGGATTTACGCATGTACTCATAGTCAAAAGGATGTTGAAGTTCAAACCTAGCATCAGAATGGGGGAGGACAATGATTTAAGTGACTTTGAACATGGCATGGTTGTTGGTGCCAGACAGGCTGGTTTGAGTATTTCAGAGACTGTTGATCTACTGGGATTTTCATGCACAACCATCTCTAGGGTTTACAGGGAATGGTCCGAAAAAGAGAAAACATCCAGTGAGTGGTGCTTCTCTGAGTGAAAATGCCTTGTTGATGGCGGAGATCAGAGAAGAATGGTCAGACTGATTCAAGCTGATAGTTAATAGCTAGTTAAATATAATGTTTTACTTCTGTACAGTGTATTTTTGTATTTGGTTACATATGAGCCTATTTAGTTAAAATTAACTATGGCATTATTAGCCATAACATGAACCCTCACTAGGTGAACCCTTTATGCTGGTTATCCCTGCTTACTCCCTCCCTGGGAGGGAGGCCTAACTGCTTGAGTACTGGTGCCAGTGTTGATGCGAAGAAAGCAGACGATTCAGTAGTTAACATCACTTTGATTTCGTGGCTACCGAAAAAATACACAGAAAGTCACGAATCGAGCCAAAAAGAAAACGACCTGGCCAAAAAGGCACCTTTTGGACGTGGGAACAAAATGGGCAGGTGCTCAAGCCTGGCCTCCCCAACGAGAACGTGTCTTCCAGTATGAATTCAATACTTATCATAATAAAAATTGTGCACATTTTCATTCAAAACTACATGCAATGATTTTTTTTTGTCCCTGAAATATTAATAAAGCTTTTTTACATCTTGCTGTATGGCATGCTGAGATCTGCCCGGAGACCCTGTGTAGACCCTCCTGCAGCTTGAGGGTAGGAGAGGTGCTCTCTGATTTACTGACTAATCGACTGACTGAGGCGCCGTATGACTCCACTACGTCTCTGCCGCGCCCCATTCAGGCCCTTGGCGGGAATGCGCTGCGCGCTCCCGTGCGGACCCACAGAGGAAAACTGGGATTATCGGGCCATCGGGAAGCACCACACTGGGTTCCTGGACAACAGGGGGGGAAAAAAAAAAGTTTTCTTTCTGACAGTGGAGTAATGGTCTGCATCTATGGAGACGGCCAGGACTTCGCTTTTATTCGGGGTCGTGCTTATAGGAGTAACGAGCACATTGGGTAGGGAAGGTGAGTCACATTCAAAAGTCTTACCAGGCTGGGTCCGAAAAAACCCAAAAAAACGACACTGGAGGGAAGGCATCATGACGAATGAAGAATAGAAAAAAGCCAGAAGTCCACAGTCGGGCGCGTGACGTCAGATTCGTGTCCGGCACGCGATTATTCGCTTCTTGATCATTATTATTATTATGATGATTATTAGCGGCGTCCTCCGTGTTGACATCTTCAGTACATGCATGTCAGCTCTGTTCTATTCGGTGGGACTACAGTACAGTACAGTACAGTACAGAAGTGTAGGTAGCGCTGAGGCGCAGGAGCCTCCAGGTGATATCAAGACCTGCTCTGTAACTTTCATTCACCACCAGGGTGGATAAAGGCATTAAGGCACCGAAACCTCTTGCCGTCTTGCTAATCCTCGACGTTCAGCCCCAGGTGCGGGCAGCAGGGAGCGCCTCCGTCAGGTTAAGTGATGCACGCTTGAAACCGCGCAGGATGTGCGGTGGCGTGTTTGGCGTTGATCATTAACTAACACCAATGTGTTTTACCATCCTGGCTTCGTGGCGATTTCGCCGGGGAGCCGAGCTTTTACTCAGGATAGGCGTGTGTTGTATGTTATGTTCTGGCAAATGCATCGTTTTCCTTAAAGTTTCCGATTAAAAGAGGTTCGTTTTTAAAAAATGCAAAATGATTAACAAGATGATGTAGTGTAACCTTCACTTGGAAAACGCCCCTTTGCAACTAAGCATTCGGCTGCTGCATCCGCGCGATTGGGCTGGGATCGGGTTCTAAAAATGCCGGATTTATCCGGCGCCCTTGGGTACACTATAACAAGCAACTTCTTTCTATTTAACCCAGCCACTGGGGATGCACAAGCCAGTGTATTTCTTTGTGCCGGTCCCAAGTCCAGCTGAATGGGGAGGGTTACGTCAGGAAGGGCATCCGGTGTGAATTTTTTTTGCCAAATCTAATATGCGGACAACAATACAGATTTGGAGTGACGGATGCGTTCAAGGTAGAGGTGGGATTACATCCACGGTCAGCTCTGAGCCCTTTATTATTTGCAATGGTGAAGGATGATGTTTGCGGATGACATTGTGATCTGTAGTGAGAGTAAGGAGCAGGTTGAGGAGACCCTGGAAAGATGGAGGTATGCTCTAGAAAGGAGAGGAATAAAGGTCAGTAGGACTAAAACAGAATACATGTGTGTGAATGAGAGGGAGGACAGCGGAATGGTGAGGATGCAGGGAGTAGAGTGAGGTGAGTGAGTTTAAATACTTGGGGTCATGTGCAGTGGAGAGATGCTGGGTATATTGGGAGAAGGATGCTGAGGATGGAGCTGCCAGGCAAGAGGAAAAGAGGAAGGCCAAAGAGGAGGTTTATGGATGTGGGGAGAGAGGACATGCAGGTGGTTGGTGTGACAGAGCGGGATGTGGAGGACGGGTGGAGGTGGAGACGGATGGTCCGCTGTGGCGACCTCTGATGGGAGCAGCTGAAAGAAAATGATGATTTTACCTTATTTTTTTGTAACTAAACATTTGAGCGCTGTATGCACGCCTTTGAGCCGTGATTTTGTGATGGGTCGGCACGTGATTATGTATCGCTGTCATTGCGTGCTGTCGTTGTGATAATCCTTTTCTTGGGTCCCAGCAGGGACCCAGGTTTGTTATTTTTAAAAAGTTTATGAACCCCTGCTCTAGGAAGGTGTGGGTGTGCAGGTGTTGTTGAGCGCTCTGCATCTATACGAGAGGTTTGGGCGTACTGAACTGCATTCAGATGCCCACAGCTGTTGGTGTCTGCTGGTAGGAACATGATAATGTTTGGTCTGTTTATCTCTTGGTTCAAAAACCGATTTGTGGATGCTTGTTCATTTTCCCATGTAGCCTGAGCTCGGGAGGCACGTGCTCGGATTCTGGTAAAAGCGGGGACGTTTCCTGACAGCCGCATAGTTCCCGCTCATTCTGAGGTGTGGCCAGGCAGTTTAACCGATGATCCCTATGTGCCGTCGGTGCCAAAACATGTGAAGTTACTTTGGTGGAATGAAAGAGTTGTGGAAATGGGGCAGGGAAGACGAGAACTGGGCGTGCCTCTCTCTCCCCCCCCCGCGGTCGTCCTCGAGCCGCTGGGATGTGTTGCACGTCGGGTTTGGTGGAAGAGCGTTTGCGTGCGGGTGACTCCTGGGGGGGGGGCAGTTACATGGGTGCTGTCTTAGAGAGGCAGGCTGGACAGAACCGCGCATGCACACAAAGAGCTCTCTGAGAATTTTTGAAGAGTGGGAAAATAAAGGACGGGCCTCAGGAGAGGAGACAGAATAAGTCAGTCTTTAATTTGTCTTTTTCCCTTTTGAAGTCGGCTTCCTTTGATGTCGTACTGCCTCTTCTACATCCACAAATCGTATCTCAGTACCCACACCCCGTACACACAAACAGGATCGCATCCACTCCAGTCAACTGAGCCCATTTTGTATTCAGATAATTTTTACTTTAATGTCTCATCATCCAGCTGCTGTCTTCTGTGTCTTAGTATTCATCCACAGATTTTCCAGGGTTTGCCGATTGGTTAAATTGTGGGAAGTGTACAGGAATGTTTCCGGGTTTTAATCCCTGATAGGTTTTGTCGTTAACCGCAGTGAAAGTGTGTTGGGCTGTCCTGTCCTTCTAAAAAGTCAAGTTGTCATCATTAATCTTTTTATTATTTCTTTGCTGTATGTCACCACTCCCACTTTCACTGCACAAATAGTGATGCCAGTTACAATACAGACCTTGAACAGTTTAGAAAGAGCGCAGGGAGTGCTTACAGTTTGTTTTCTGTGGCTGTTTCACCAGAGTAAATGCTGGTCTTGTTTGTTTTTATCCATTTTTTTTTTTTCTTTTTTTATCCTACTCTCCAAGTGTGTCTCGGCACTGACATGAAGCTGGCACTCCCCTCCAGCCTGGACAACCATTACCAAACACTAAGACTGCTCTACACAGGCTGCCAGGTTGTGCACGGGAATCTGGAGATTACCCACCTGCATGGGGCCCTGGACCTCCGCTTTCTGCAGGTCTGATTCGCCCAGAAATCCACTTTAGTTTCTTTTTTTATTCCCCCGTGCTTTTCGGCGTGTGATAAATTGTTTGCCTGTCGTTTGCCTCGTTTTCTTTCACTCTTCTGCCTCGCGATGTGTCGTGTGCCGCATAGCTGTTTTAGCGTGATCACCAGCTCCCGCTCTGTGCCCCCGGCAGGGGATCGTAGAGGTGCAGGGTTACGTGCTGGTGGCCCGCGTATCTGTGAGCTTGGTGCCTCTGGATAGCCTGCGGATCATCCGCGGTAGCCAGCTGTACGACTCGCGATACGCCCTGGCGGTGAGGGACAACGATGGCCCGGAGGGGACTGGGCTTAGAGAACTGCGCATGAGGAGCCTGACAGGTGACTGGGATTGGGGGGGGGACATGGGGGTCAATAAGAATGGTAGAGGATGTAAACCTACAAGTCATATACTGCTAAATTTGTAGACTTAATAGGCTGAGGTAGATGAAGACTGATGAAGAAGAGGACAATTTGGAAACAGACACCCAGCATCTGAAAAACCTGTTAGTTTGTTTGCATAGGGTGATGGTGGTCTCGGCATGGTGGCATTGACCCCCCCCTCCCCCCACTTCCCGGCCCTCACAGAGATCGTCGTTGGTGGAGTGTATATTTGGGGGAACCCCTTCCTGTGCTTCCCCAATGCCCGGCGCATCAACTGGAGAGACACCCTGGATGGACAGAACTCACAGAGCCACCTGCGGCTACAGGAACAGCCTTCGCATTGTAAAGACCAGTCATAGTTGCGGTCTCCTTTGTATAACTGCATTAATGTCAAGTTTCTTCCACATGAATAAAAATGTTTGCATGTTGATACCAGGCAGTGTCTCCTTGGTCTCCAGGCCCAAGCTGCTCCCTTGCCTGTGGGTCACGGGGTTGCTGGGGAAGGACAGACCGGGACTGTCAGACCTGTGAGTCGCACGACGTCCACGTCCGTTTGTGTCTGTGACGTGCCTACTCTCTTAAATCCCGCCCATGTCAGGCTGTCTGTTACCGATCCGTGTGATATTACAGACATCTTGTTTTAAAATACCGTTGCAGATGCCGCTGGGGTGTGTTTATTCAGTGCTGCAGATTTAGACATCCTCTGCTAAACGAACACGAATGAAAGTACTATTAAAGCAGGAGATTCGTTTAGCAGGGCAGTTTGTGTCTTTCAGACAGCCAATTTTGAAACTGGTCAAAGCTTGATGAATGTCTGGTCTACCCCCGTCTATACAGTGACCCGTCTACAGTGTAGCTCTGGCTGCTTACGCTGTAGGGGCCCCCAACCCAATGACTGCTGCCACAAACAGTGTGCAGCTGGCTGTACGGGGCCCAAGGATACAGACTGCCTGGTGAGATCCGAAATCTCACACACACACACACACACACACACACACACACACACACACACACAGCTTAACAACACACAGCTCTGTGTTCCTTCTTGATCAGATAAGATTTAGGTAATTGAATCTATCCTCTCTTAAACCCCCCTGGAAGTCCTTTGATGTACATGTCACCAGTCACGCTGGTATACTATAAAGTTTAAAAGACCTTTTAAGGGACAGCAGTATAATGAAATATTTGATGTAACTCGGTCCTTTCCGTTTTATAACTGCCTCCTTTTTTATGGCTTTGTTGTTGTAGTCCAGTAACTTCCCTGTTTTTTACGATCAGTTGTGGTTCTCCTAAAATCCGACGTGCCGCGTGTATACAGAGATTCGCGTCTCGTCTTTTCATCCGCTGCAGGCCTGTCGTCACTTTAATGACAGTGGCATGTGTAAAGATAGCTGTCCACCAGCCACCATCTACGACCCGTCGACGTTCCAGCTGAAGTACAACAAAGACAAAAAGTTCAGCTTCGGTGCCACGTGTGTGGATGAGTGCCCACGTATGTCTGGGTGTCTTGGGATGTTGACACTCATTTTCACCCACCCGTAATTTTATCTGTCTGTCCATCTGTCCATCTTTCCACCTTCTAAATAGATATCCAGTACAGGTCGATGAGAGACTGGTGTATAGTATAGAAGACAGGAAACACTTTTGATGGCATTCCAGCTCGTAATCGAATTCACATGATCACGTATTGCGGGTAATTTTTTAGACATGTCAGTTTGTAATACTGCATGTCTCTAGACTGTGGGAGGAAACTGGAGTGGTTTGGGGTAACCGTGTGCAAAACATGTAACGTGCAAACTCCACACACAGGTGAGATTCCTGATGCTAACCCCCCCCCCACAGGGAACTACCTGGCGATGGAGGTGGCCTGCACGAGGATGTGCCCAAAAGCCAATCAGGAGGTTATCACCAGCCTGCCTGATGGTAGCGAGATGCACAAGTGTGAGAAGTGTAATGAGGATTGCCCTGAAGGTTTGGCCACGACTTTTAAAGAGACCACATCTTTTCATTCATCTCCAATGCTGTTGTGTGTCACCTTGACTCTCTTTCCCATCATCCCTCAGTGTGCTATGGCCTGGGGGTGGACAGCCTACAGGGGGTCCTGGCGATCAACTCGTCTAACATAGCCCTGTTCAGCGGCTGCAAAAAAATCTTTGGTAGTCTGGCCTTCCTGCCACAGACCTTCACCGGGTAGAGTCTTACACACTCTCAAAGCCATTCCTGGTCTCATTCTGTAAAGTTAAGCTGTTTTGCACAAGATGATGGTGAGAAATATCCATGTTGGTCTTGAGGTTTCAGTTTGCATACACAACTGGTCAGAGTTTTTAGAGCACCTCCATTTTCCAAGTTTATATTGACATGTTTGCAGTTTTGTCTTGATGTACTCACTAAATTTTTAATTAATTAACGTAGACAGCTTTTGCAGGTATAACAGGCAGACACCCCCGTGACATTCTACAATAGAAAGCAAATATTGTTTGGAAATTTCTTTCCAACACTTTTTTTCAGAAAGCCTTTTTGTATGACTTCTGAAATGTACTGTTTTTCGGGTTTTTTTTGTAAGTTGTTTTTTTTTTTTTTTTCCTCCAATTCTCACTGTCCACTCGATCCACCCCTCGGGCCTGTATGGGCCCAGCTGACAGTAGCCTTTGCTGTAAGGCAAAAATGGTGAGCAGCCCAGCTGCCTAACCCAGCAGATGAGCTAATTTGGCATCTTCGGGGCTTCCTGGCCACCCGCGTCTCATTTGGCATTGCGGGTTGTTGTAGACAGAAGGCACAGTTATCGCGAACATCTGTGGCTGGTAAACACTTGCAGGAACAGGCCGAGTGTCCGCTGTACACACTAAAGTACGTTGATCGCAGTCTCCTTTCTGAACGCAAACGAAGATTTTCTTTTGCCAGAGACCCTATGAGTAACACCTCAGCCCTGGACCCCAGTCAACTCAACGTGTTTAGAAGTCTGCAAGAAATAACAGGTACCTAACAAGCACGGCCGCGTTTGGCAGACGGGCCCTGGGGTCGCTCGTTTCGTTTACTCCTTTAATGTTCCAGTAAATTGGTTCCCGAACACGGCCCAATCCCCTTGCCCTTGACTGCTTTTGTAAAGCCTTTGATTGACAGGGGCAGGCATCTGGATGGCGGTCTAGAACGTAAACGTGGACAGTTTGGTGGGGGGCTGACTGTGGACTGGACTGAGGACCGCTCTATTTACTGTCCCGGTTGCCAGGGTACCTGTACATCGAAGCATGGCCCGAAGGGTGGGTGGATCTCGGAGTCTTTGAGAATTTGGAAGTGATCCGCGGGCGAATGCTCTACAGGTAAAGACACAAGTGTCAGGTATTCAGGTTTATGATGTTCCAGTGTACCACACCCTTGTGCCTGTATGACAGCAGTCAGTTCAGTTGAGTCTGCATGTTAGCATCCGTGTGTTTGTTTTGTGAAACACCCCCCCCCCCCATTCCATTTCAGAGGAATCTTCTCGCTGGGTGTTCAGTCGCTGCACATCACCTCCCTCGGGCTGCGTTCTCTTCGTAGCATAAGTGGGGGCCTGGTTCTAGTGCATAACAACAGCCGGCTCTGCTATACCTCGTCCGTACCCTGGGGGGCGCTCCTGCCGGCTGACCGGCGTGCACGGCTCATCGTCACCAGTAACCGTAACCCAGAGGACTGCGGTATGGCCTCCCAGCCTTCGTGTTTTTGTGTGGGTGTGTGAGGATGCCAGTTCCCCCCACTTTATTGTTCTACAGTTGAAGGTCCTGAAGGAATTTATCTGCTTTCATATCCAGTGTTTTCTGGGGCCATTATCTTTAACCTTCAGACAGAGGGAGGTGTTGACGTTACTTCAGTTCCTGTGGCCCAGTAACATACCTGTATCTTGCAGTTGCAGACATAATGGGTTGATTACCTGCGTGTACAGGCAGCATGTCACGTGATCACGCACTCACACGTACTAGCGTGCGTGTAAATCCGAAGATGTCGCAATCAGCTGCCCCCACTGAATCCAGTTTCCATGCGTCGTTTTCATTTCTGCGAAGTCTGTAGTTCTCATGTTGATTACGTGCAACGTACTTGAGACGAAAATTCAAATGAAATGTATCTCACACGCTTCAGAGAGGGTGGCTTCAACAGGGTGTGACAGGTAATGTAAGGTGCGGAGGAGGTGAAGTAAAATTGTTCGGCACAGATGCTGAGGGCCACATTTGCCACCCACTGTGTGCGGGCAGCCGCTGTTGGGGGTCTGGTCCAGGACAGTGCGCATCCTGTCTGAAGTACAAGCGTGGCGTGGAGTGTGTGGAGAACTGCAACGTCCTGCAAGGGTGAGAATGCCGTTCGCATTCTGTACACAAACGGCACACAAACACAACTCGCTGTCGTGGACGGAACTTGTATGTTAAATGACAATTTTGTTTCGCCGCTAGTTTCTTGCATGTCCGTGGACGCCGTTGCTTTTTTGAGCCGTTTATGATTCCCTGACCCCTTTATCCAAGGTAACTTGCAGTACAGGGAGGGGTTGTGATTTTAGCAGTAAGTGCGAGTCCTCAAACGCATGATGCTTGTGTTGGCATTGCAATGCTCTCCTTGTTGAGCTACTAGAGCAATAAGCCGCTTGAATTTACGTCTCTTTCAGGATAGAACGGGAGTACACCAATGGCTCCTTCTGTCTCAGCTGCCACCCCGAGTGCCAGCCCGTAAATGGCACCGCTTCCTGTTATGGTCAGGTGAGGAAGGGGCCTAGTGCGGGAGGGGTAATGTCCTAGCACTCATACCCTACCGTCCTTAATGGCTGCTCGGACCTTGCTTACCGATCGATGGCTTTTTACCGTCAGGCAGCGCACCAGTGCCGAGAATGCCGTCACTACCAGGACGGCGAGGAATGCGTGCCGCGCTGTCCCAGCGGAGCGAAGGAGGATCAGCTCATGATCTGGAAATACCCTAACGGCACGGGGCACTGTCTGCCTTGCGGTACCAGCTGCTCGCCGCCGTGAGTTCAGTTGCTTGTCGCTAACCAGCAGACGCTCTCAGTGTCCCATAATGTCTTACCCAAACAGGACGCTGTCACTAGTGCTAATAAATATGTTATTGTGGAGGATTGGCAGTGTAGCTTAATGGTTTAGTTGGGATACCAATCAGGTTGGTCCAGTCTGTGTCCTTGGTGTGCCATACACATCAGTAAACACAGTATTCCAAATCTCTTCTCTTTAACTAGACTTTTATCTCTAGTTAAAACATTTTACAGCGCAAAACGAACAAGAGTGTTTTGGAACAAAATTTCAGTTTGCAATGCTGGCAGCTAACATCCCGACCGCATTTCAGGTGCGGCACAATGGATGAGAGGGGTTGCCCTATTAACCAGAAAGCATGGTGAGCGTCCCGCATCGCATCCTTCAGCAGACCATGGTGGGCAGGTAAAGGCGACCGCCTCCTTCGCCTCTCTCCCACAGGCCCGGCACCTCCGTAGCTGCGGCGGCGGGTGGGATCTTCCTCTTCCTCGTCTTGCTGGCCACACTCGTGTTCTACCTGCGGAGACACAGACATCGGAGAAGGAAGAAGACCCTGAGGAGAATCCTGCAGGAACATGAGGTCGGAGCAGGAGCATGGGTTTGGCGGCTGTGGGGGGGAAGGCTCTGCCCCGCTCATCAGATACAGCGTGATTACAAAGCCAATGAGGTACTTGTTTCACACTGAACCCATGGTCCCCTCTCCCTCAGCTGGTGGAGCCGCTGACACCCAGCGGTGCCTCGCCGAACCAGGCCCAGATGCGCATCTTGAAAGAAACCGAGCTGAAGAAAGTCCGGGTTCTGGGTTCCGGGGCCTTCGGGACCGTTTACAAGGTGGACGCACCAAAACTACCTACCACGGTTGTGTTCTTTGATACACACACACACACACACACACACACACACACACACACACACACACACACACACACACACCCACCAGTACCACAGCAATTAAAGTTGTGCTTGGAAGGTTACCATAGGTCTGCCTTGAGCCGGGTAATTAACTTCAAATCACAGGGTAATTATAGGACAATTAACTTAAACGGTTTGGTGCAGCAAGACTTACAGGGTTTGAGGGCTTCACATTATGCAAGTTTCTTTGGTTAAAAGTGAGTAAAACGTGAATAAACAGCTTGTTGCTTCAAATCTGCTAAATGGCTGTACATGTCATGGAAATTGAGATGTAAATGCTCCTGGCAGGGGCTGTGGGCTCCGGAAGGGGAAAACGTGAAAATCCCAGTAGCTATAAAGGTGTTGCTGGAAAACACCTCTCCAAAGGGCAACAAGGACATCCTGGATGTGAGTCTGCCCATCTCGCTTTACTCCACCTTAACGTCCACTGTGTGTCCCTCGCTAAATGCTCGTGTCCAGAGCTTTTAGCTGCACGAGGCAATAATGTCCATCGCATCCACGTTTATATACCTGAACTGAAGTTTTTTCATGTACTTATTTTTTTTTTATAACCCAGTGGAAACTGGAATTTTGAGCAACTTTTGAGAGCACATCCATAATCAGTGTCCAGTGACCACCCGTGAATGCTTTGTTGGCTCTTGTCCAGTTAACGGCCTTCGTTCTCCTCGCAGGAAGCCTACGTTATGGCCAGCGTGGTCAACCCGTACGTCTGTCGGCTGCTGGGCATCTGCCTGACGTCTACAGTGCAGTTGGTCACCCAGCTCATGCCTTACGGCTGCCTGTTGGACTACGTGCGTGAGAACAAGGACCGCATCAGCTCCCAGTACCTGCTGAACTGGTGCGTGCAGATCGCCAAGGTGAGCGGGCTTTCCTCTGGGGTGTGCTCCCGGGGTGGCCCAGGATGGCCGACTTGGTGACAGACCCCCCACCCCTTGTGCCTTGACAGGGCATGAGCTACCTGGAAGATTTGCGGCTCGTTCACAGAGACTTGGCCGCCCGCAACGTACTCGTGAAGGACCCTAGCCATGTCAAGATAACGGACTTTGGCCTGGCACGTCTGCTTGACATCGATGAGACTGAGTACCACGCAGATGGAGGCAAAGTACGGCAGCACCTCTGTGTGAAGTGGTCCATATCCTCTTATTTTTGCTCTCTTTCTCATTGTCTTTCCATATTCCCTGGTGCCTTTTTGAATTTCACTACTTTTTCTACACTCTCTTACAGGGCAGCTTTTGTGCACCTGACAGGGCCTAGAAATGATAAATTTGCAGACGATATGACATACGCTGCACTGTGCCTGTTTATCGCATACCACTTTCTGGAATGTTCCAGAAGCCGAATTAAAATTGTTAGCCTTAATGTAAGGAGCAGGAAAACACCAGACTGCCTGTCTTCCTAACCCTGTTATTTAACGAGTACCCCAGCGCCCCCGCAGCCCGCCATGACTGGCACTTTTGTTCTTCGTGTTTAACCCCCCCCCCCCCCCCCCGTACCATGTGGCGCAGATCATCGTTAATGTCGCTCGGCGCGTGGGCGGCAGCTGTCGTCAGAAGCTCCACGTTCTTTTTTTTGCGTGCAGGTGCCCATTAAGTGGATGGCTCTGGAGTCCATTCTGCACAGGAAGTTCACACACCAGAGTGATGTGTGGAGCTACGGTTAGATTACGTCGCCGTGTCTGTCTCCCACAGTGAATCGGTGCTTTTTGAGCACCTGGACCGTTTGGCCCATTACGTGGTATGAGTGTCTTTGTCTCGCCAGGGGTGACGGTATGGGAACTGATGACGTTCGGAGCCAAACCCTATGACATGATCCCAGCCAGGGAGATCCCAGAGCTGCTCGAGGGTGGGGAGAGGCTTCCTCATCCCTTCATCTGCACCATCGACGTCTACATGATCATGGTCAAGTGTGAGTGCGGGTTGGTGTGGGAAGAGCAGCCAGACTACTGCTATGCTGCACGGTTCCCTTGACCATTATTTCTTCTCTGTAAACAAGTTACCAAATTCCAGCCCAATGATGGGCTCAGCAGTATGTAGACAAATAAGATGAGTTTGCAGAAGTTTTGCTAAGGGTGGAATCCCTGAATGATTCATGGGGCTCTGGAATATTCTAGAAGAGATTATCCTTTATCAAAGGTGGGCTTTCAGCTGGGACTCGGGATGTCTAGCCTGCCCAGAGCCTAATTTAGAGTAACAGAATGGTCTTGAGGCACTGTGTCAGCACCACGAAGAGCCTCGTTCCCCACTAGGTGATGTGATCAGGGAGGTTTCACGTCATTCTTTAACCTGCAGGCTGGATGATCGATCCAGAAAGCCGGCCCAGGTTTCGCGAGTTGGTCACGGAGTTGAGCGGCATGGCCCGGGACCCTCCCAGATACGTGGTCATCCAGGTCAGCCGTCAGCTCTGCTTCCTCGTTTCTCGCTGTCGCTGTTTCACCGAGCAGCATTGTGTGGACACGTGCGGTCACAGCGGTATGAACGTGCCACGTTCGCGGGATATCAGCAGGAATGCTCATTTGCATATTAATTGGGAGGGGAGGATTGAGCCTGAGTCTGAAACTGTTAGGTTTCCTTTTCGTTTCGGTTTGCGATACTCTCGTCTGGATTTAGGAACTCATTCCACCGGGTCAAGGTGTCAGTAAACACTAAACACTTGACCTTATGAGCACATGGTGTGGATAGGACCATCTTGGTTCCCTAATCCCCACCTCGCCTCCCTCTTCTCAGAATGAGGGGGAAATGAGCCTGTCCAGCCCTGTGGACAGCCAGTTCTACCGCATGCTCCTGGAGGAGGAGGAGGAGGACGCGGACATGCATGAGCTCCTGGATGTCGAGGAGTACCTGGTGCCCCAGACGGCCTTGGAGGCCAGCAGTAGACCCTCTGGACATCTCCCACATGTGGTCAGGGCTCCAGCTGCCCCGTACTGTCGGGTCGTAGTTGAACGTTTTAGTACCGGGGTGGTAATGGGGGGGTCATCTCTCTCATGCAGAGCGCCGGACAGAGTGTGGAAGGGGAGGACTCGGGAGGAGGGACCTACCTGTACTCGTCCATTGGCACCCTTGGCCGTTACCCCGCCCTGCCTTCCTTTGCCCCGTGGGGCAATCCCTGGATGTCCCACCGACCTGCCGGGAGCCATTCCAACTCCATGTTCCTGGATACACGGATGGTAGGCGGTGTGTCCCACAGCAGTCCGAGGTGTTACTATGATGACCTCTTGTTAGCCAGAGTGGGTGCCGCTGTCCCCGGCAGCGTGGGGGCAGCACTGACTGGGCTTCCTCATACCCTCCCCCGCGGAGCTCGTAGGCAGCCAGGTGAGACATGGCCGTGTGCGTGTGTGTGTGAAAGAGAGAGCTGCCATTTACTCTTTGAACTGGGCTCACCTTTTCACCCTCAGCAGAGTACGTCAACCATGCTGTGCCAGCCAGCACCCAGGGAACAGCCGGTTGGCCGAGCACCTTGCCACGCAAGACATCAAGCTTTGTGTGGCACTCTGCCAATGGCCTGCGGTGCGGGAACAGCGTGGACAACCCGGAGTACATCTTCCCACAGGGCGGCGCCATACCTGCCTTCAGCAACCCTTACTATGTACACCTGGGTGCTCAGGGCAGGGGCAAGACGACAGCAGAACCCAATCCCTCACATATAACCAATGGCTTTCCTGCTCCCACGACGGAGAATCCAAAGTACCTGGGACTGGCAGATGCCTGGAGCGGACGGGAAGGGCACAGCTGAAAGCCCTGGGGAGGGCAGAGGTGAGACACTGTGTCCGAAAGGAGAGCTGAGATGTAAGCATTCAGGAAAGAGCCATGCAAGAGAGGAGCGTCGCTGTCCCAACTATGTCTCCAGTGGCAGCGGCCATGTGTCAAGTCACGTGACTCAGGAGTTAAATTATGATCACCATTCACGGGCACGTTTGACTCCCCCCCCCCTCCCCCCCCATGTTCCACTGCCAAATCAAAAGCTCACCACTATGGCAGAATCTCAGATTAGCTGACACTGGATGCCTGAAAAAGACTTTCACACTGTTAAGAGCCATGTCCCTCTGGACTCGTGTGCTTGAACTGTCCCCCCCGAAGGTCAGGAGGGCGGGTCATTTAAAAAGTACTTGACTGCTGTTTGAGCCCAGCGTCTCTCCCTATCCCCCATATGCCCCACCCCCCACAGTCCCCGGCCATTCCAATTGGTGTTCTCCCACGTCACTCACTGTTTCCATAACCACACTCGTTACACACCACCTGTATTTAACAGACTGGGCTTTTCCTGTCTTGTCATGCTGTGGACAAGGATGAGAGCTGTTTACCATTTTGAGTGCCATGTGACTGAATCGTCTAAGTGATGACAGGGGCCCTGACAATACTGTGAAGTCCAAGGAGTTAAAGATGATTAAAATGATGCAGTACAGAAGCCATATGATTTTCTGTATGCACCTGAAGGCTACAAATTTCTCAGCACGTAAAGCCTTTAAAGGCAATCAGAATCAAAATGATTTATACTCAGCCTTGGTGAATGATTTTATTTTTCTAATTTTAGGATTGTCTTGCCCAACTAGAGACTGTACACTGGCATTTAGCATGCAGATCATGGCGTCCGGGACCTAATAGTGCTGAGAGGAATCAGAGTCCGTTTTGTTCTTAAGAAAATGCCTTTGAGAACTCCTTGGCACTGGCCGCTGCTCCGTGAAAGGCCTACATTATGCGGTAGCGAGCAGAGCCCCGGGGAGTGAGGAAACAGAGTCTGTGTTTGTTCATTGATGGGCTTTTGAAATGGTGCTGAGCTTAACACTCTGGGCCTGGCGTTTACCCGCTGCGAGGCCTGCGTGCTGCGGAACTCAATTATGGCCGTGCAAAAAACGAGTGCCGTACGAAACGTAGTCAGCAGATGGCGCTGGAATGCCTCGTGCTGCATACTGACAGGCCTCCACAAAGGTCCGGTCCGGTGACCACGGTGGCACGGCAATCAGTCATTTGTTCACAACTCTCCGTGCGACTGCAGTGGCACGGCCTCTGTGTTTTGGGGCAAAGGAGTAACTTGTTTGGATGTGTACAGTTAAGGATCTGTCTACTGACCTGCTGCCCAGTTACAGTACAGCCGTTTTCGAAATGCCAAGTGGTTATTTAAATTCTAAGCTTCGGCTCGAAGAGACGTACCTGAGAGTCCGTCGGGTGAAATCGGAATTTTACGGAAAATGTTGGCGCTTAATATCACTGGCATTTGAACACAATAGTCACGATTTCAGCCGCTGTGGCAGGAGGTGGGTCGGCCACCTTAATTGTGACATTGTTTCGCAAGGCCAGGCAAGACCACCTCCGCTTGGCCCAGGACGAAAGTGGCATGTCAACATCCAGACAATTGAATTGACAATGGAAGCTGTATTTTTGTTTTTATGCAGGGTTTGTTCATTCAATGCTACATTATATGTTCGTTTATTTTTTCCCCTCAATGAAGAAAAATTGCAAATTGTACTTTGCTGATCATGTGTTGTGCGATGAATGCTGCATTCAAGGGCATGTTCCTCCAGTCAAGAATTTGATTGCACGTTAAAAACAATTGTGAATACGGCTGTGTTGAAATGAGGGGGCAAATAAAACATGTGGCTTGATCAGCGTGCTGAGTGGCACCACTGTGCAGCCTCGTGGGGTGAGTTATGAAGGGACGAGCTCTGTGCAGGATAGCCCTGCTGCTTCTGTGGGGGGCAACTTGTGTACTTTGTATTCTGGTGGCGTTATTTAGCCGAATTTAGCTAGCTAGCTAAGATCTGTTACATTTGATTAGTCAGGATTTCATTATTAAAAATAGTCCGTGTTATCCCAGAATAACTATTCTGTGGATACATTTTTTTTTTTTCTTCTATTTTAAATCCTTTTCCAGACTTATTGAATACTCAAACACGACACAGATCGACGCACTACAATTCCACACTGGTGACACAGGCCACACTCTGCAGCACCTCTCTCTTCTGACTCACCCTCATGGGCCCATTATGGTCAGACCGTGTGCTCGGCTGCCACACTCCGGCTCTGACCTGTCTCCCGCAGACCGCGCCCGATCTTTGGAAAGCCACAGAAATACAATAAAATGACTGTGTCGTTCGCTAAAGTCACGTTTGTAAAACCATATCCAGATAAGACGGATGTGATCTACGTGGAATATTTCTGCTGCTGCGTCTGGTACCCGACATGCCTTTGTTTGGACCAGGGTATCAAAGTGTAGTGTGAATGTGACATACTGATTTGGGGGTGTTCCAGATGCTGACAGGACTCACTTATAGACAAGGTCTTGTACATTGAGTGTGTACTTCTTAATCGCATCTTTATTTGAATGAAAGAAGAAATATTTTAATGGTTTTGTTCAAGTGCTAAAAATTGTTTACGAAAGTGGGAACCCATTATTTTAGTGTACTGACCTACATTTTGTTTTTAATTGTCTTTTTGGTTCAGTGACAGCTTTTACAAACGTTACCTAGTGACATGTTACAGCCGAGTCACTGGGGGTAGCCTTCCTGATCTCGCAGTCGCCATTTTCAGCATGCTTTTAAATTATTGTTGTATAGAATGTCTTTCTCGCCAGATGGACTAAGTGTATTCTGCTTGTGTGTGTGTGTGTGTGAGGCAAAGATCAGAGGTGAACGTTTCTAACAACGTTCCATGAACGTTTCTTTCATGTTCACATTGCATTAAATCTAACTGAACAGGCACCTCTTTGGAAACTTAACAAGTAAGGATTGTTTGTTCTTACAAACTTTCACACCCCTCATCCCTTCAACACAAGTAACAGGGAGATGAAGGCAAAGGCTGTAAAAGCAAGATAGGATTTTAACGTTTATATATATTTTTTTTTTTTTCCCCACATGGGAAGTCTTGAAAGTGGCTAGCAATTGCACAAAAGTGGAACGAAATGACTGAGTTTAAAGCATGTCTTCTTTAGATGAAATCGATTTATCAACGAACTAAAAATGCTACAAAAATAAGGCCGTGTTTCATGGTAAAACTTTAGACTTGGCTACAATTGTTTCCTAGTATCAATGCCACAAAATTGATGGAAATATTCACAATTAAGCATCAAAATATACATATTTTTATACATTCAGAAGAAATTCTCGTACTATGACAGACAGTTGTCCTGCTTTTCCTAAAAAATGTCCAAATATATCCTTTACTTTGAACAAACACGAACCAGCCAGTAAAAACAGCCAAAACTTTGGTCATAACAGTGGTTCCCAAACTTATTATACATCACATTCCTCTACATAAAAATGTACAGATACATTATACAGATATATTAGAGCCCCCCCCCCCCCCCCAGTTTGGGAACTATTGGGTTCTAAGTTCCAGCCAGACACACGTCAAACTTTTAGACTTCTATAGAACATTGACAAATATGGCTTGGTATGATTAAAATGCCCCAGCCTACATTCATATGGATATTTAATTTTTTAAAAAGCCTTTAATTGTTAATACACATTTGTCCTATGATTACATTAATGACATGAATCATAACTAAACCAATAAACTATGCTGTTCTGTGTTAAGTGCTAAAATTCCTTATGGAAAATCCTTCATAAATACTTTCTCCACACAATCTCCTTATAGAAAAATCCTCACAAAACATCACAGTCAGTCGTTAACGGCAGCCCACGGCTCTTTCCTCCGCCCCCAAAGATATTACAAACCAAGAAGCAACGTTCTTAGAAGAGGCGCGCAATCAGAGGAGTGTAGACGCCGGTAGTGTTGGTTCAAATACAACTACCTGTGGTCAGAAGCCCTAGGCAGGTAGTGTAACGAAGGTGCCAAGAACACACTGTGTGTAGAGGAATGGCTGGCAGGTGGGGAGGCCAAAGATGTCAAATGAAGTTTAAAGACGAAGGCGTGGGGTGAGCCCACACAGATGTCAAGTCTGCCCCCTGCTGGCTTCACATGGCTTTGACTTTGATTTGCTTCATCTTCATCTGTTTCTTCTCTCTCTTCTTCTGCTGCCTGCGGTGGGCCGCCTCCTATGGACAGAGTGTTGTAACTACACAGGGGAGCTCGCTTACACCAAGGCTACTCTACAAACACTGAGGAATGTTTGAGAGTCACCGATCTATCGCAGGTGAGACTGTAGAACTCCCAGCCAGTTCAGTGTTAAGAAACCCCTCTGGTTAAACGTGAAGCCCGTGTAGAGACAGCGTGCCGATGTGAAGGTGCGGCGAGGCGGTAAACAGACCTCCAGGCGGCGCTGCCGCTCCGGGTCCTCCTCATTCATGATACGCTCCTTCTCGGCACGCTGCTTCTCCTCGCGACGCATCTGCGCAGCCTCCTGCCTCTGGGCGTGCGTCAGCTTCAGGAAATTCTTCTCCACGCGGGCCCTGTTCTTCTCGGCCTTCTGCTTACCCTGCGTGCGGGAAGAGCGGCCGCACCGCGTGACCGCGGCTCCTATGGCTTGGCAAATCGCCGTCTCCACGGTGAGGGCCAGACGGTCCTGTCGAGATGACGATGGAGATCGCGGCGGCCAGGCGTTCAGCCCCGGGTGGCACCGGAACTGGGTGCGTTTACTCACCTCTCTGTTGAGACGGAACTTCTTGAGCTTGTCGATGCAGTGGATGACCATGTTCATGAGGGGTAGTAGGGACATCATATCTTTGGGGGATGTGTTGCCCTTCCCAGGAACTGTCCAAATGAAAGATAATACCCGGAATTAGGGACACAGCGAATCTTCTCAGTCAAGGAACTAAACCACAATTTCACATCACAGAGGGGCTTTATGACTTGCTTCATAAATACGGACTCATCAGGGCCCTTTTGTGAAGAGAAATACGTTTACAATGCTGGCTACACAAAAACATATTTGCTCTAAAACTTCATATAGCTTTATGTCCGAAAATGTTCCATTTCCCGCATTAAGAATGAGGTTTATTTTTACCGTTGAATGTAAACAGTAGTGTCCGTTTCGTTTCCGGCATCTTTAAAGACTGCTCCTCCCTAAAACAAACAAACATAATCGAAATCAGACACGGTACAGAGGTGCCATGGGACTATAAGGAGGAGCTAAGCTAAGGAAAACTCACTCCTGCATGATCTTGGTGCCGGAGAACTGATCCGAGAAATGGACGGATTCGATTTTGTCCGCGTTGTTGACCAGGAAGTGAATCATCTGAAAGAGATCGGATGCCTCATCATTCCCAAGGAGGAACCAGTAGGTTCTCTTTAGGCGTAAAGCAAAATGTCTCCGCAGAAACACAGAGACGACGTGCAAACTCCAAAGACAGTCAGGGATGAGAACTGAACCCCCCATCCCCCATGCAGGAGGTGGGAGCCGCCACGCCATTACAGCCCCCGTCGCTTTGGAATATTTTAATCAAACTATGTATGCCATATACAAAGCTATGCAACCAAGTATAATGTTGTAAGCGCTGAAAACTATGCGACCAGAACACCTATGGCAAGCAAAGTACAATCTTTCTGTAAATCATATAGTCCATTAGGACAACAGGTGGTCATAAAAGTCAGGATGCTGTTTGGGGAGTGTGGGTTGGAAACTTAGACCTTGTGCCACCCACACTGTGGAATGTGTTAATGCATTTTTAAAAGACAATTAACAGACGCTCGTGCAACCAATATGTTTACGGGAAAGGGACTGAGAGAGGATGACAGGCGATAAGTAAAATACTACTGTTAGATCCCAAAGAGAGGTACTGTGGAATTAATACATGAATAATAGTTGCGGGACGCCAAAGGCCTGACAAGTTTGGCAGGGTCTTGTCTTTGGGGGAACCCCCAAGAGGTGAGACAGTAGATAATAAATTGGATAAAGATGGACACGAAACGTGTCCTTCGGTTGCGTTCCAACCTTGTTTTTGGAACTGACTCACTTTGCTAACAATAAAGTTTGCCATCTTTGGCCAAGTCTTCAAGTCTCAGGCTTCTTTGTTGCGAGAAAAACCACGACATCGCTCACCCAACAAAAGAACCGGACCGAATCACCTTTTTCTTCCACTCATGGTCATGAGCAAATAGACCCAGACCTGTGCTCAGTCCTCCGCCCTCACCTTGCTGTCCAGCATTGCGTCAGTCACCTCCACCATCTCCGACAGGACAGCCAGGTGCTCTGGGAGTCCGTACTTAACTCCCGATTTGGGCTTCTCGACGCAGAATTCACTCTGTGGACAGAATGAAATGCAGCCAATGGACAGTGGTGCATGTTTTTAACTCTTCTGAGAAATGCATAATGGCCTCAAGAATGAACATATTACAGTGGCATATTCATTTTATTAAACAGATGACACGTGTAGTCAAATGTGTAAATTAGTGTACCGTGAAACCTAATGTGTACTGATTCATTTCATCCCTTTATGGAGTGACTACATAATCAAACCTCGTAACTTCCAATACTTGAAGCTTTCATGGATTCTCTGAAAGTGCCTCCCGCAGAAGGAGCATTAATCATTTGAATATCCAGCAAGACTAGATTATTATTAAGCCTTTTCATTTTAGTAAAATGTGACAATGCATAATTGATTGCTAGGAGCCTGGACAGTAAATATGGAGTAATGTGATGTGTTTAGCTGCCGCAGGTATTAAGGAAGATGCCCTTCTCAGACTCTTACCAAGTCCTGCATCTCCTTCTGCAGCCGTGCCATTGCCTTCTTCGAGCCCACGGCGAAGACGAACGTGTCCATGCCCTCGTGGGTCAATGTCACTTTCACTTGCTGAATGGCACAGAAAGGCGAGCGTGGGGGGAGGGGAGGTGAGAGGCGGTAGGGCAGGGCAGGGCAGGGCTGCCGGAACAACCTACATGGAAGTGAAGACGGTTCAGCAGGAACGTACCACTTGATCACATGCGGGCTTCATCACCCTGGCCAGCATGTTGCACAGGTCTTGCCTCTTCAGAAACTACATTTCAATAAAGAACAAATGTACAGCAAGTTATGACAGAATACTACAGCAAACAGATTTCCTACCCTCATCTGCTGCTCCCACATCTTGTACTCCATAAATAACCCTATCTCTTACCGCATGACCACTGTATGTGGCATACTAATCTATACATCCATAAGGATGTAGACTCCCCTATTAATGAGAGGAACTGGCTAATTAAGCCACACCCATCGCTAAGACAAGTGTGTAATTAAGCAAACAGCCATGCCATCTCCAGAAACATACACCGCAATGGGTCAAACTAATGAAGTTAGTGACTCTCGATGTGGCACCATCATAGGATGTCATCATTGCATGGAGTAAGTTTGTCAAATTTCTGCCCTGGTCAGCTGCAAGTCAAATGACTATAAAATGGAAATGTCTAGAAACGATAGAATGTCAGTTGCAAAGTGGTACACTACACACACACAGAGGGAGCTGATTGGCCAACATCAATACCCAGCCTTACTGACGCTGTTATGGCTGAGTGACAGCGAATCCACCCAATCATATTAAAAAATCTCATGGAAAGCCTTTCCATAAGAGCAGAGGCTACTACAACAGCAAAGAGAGGATCAACTTCCTATTTATATCAATGGTTTTGAAACAGACAGGGGTCCACAGAATTCTGGATATATAGTTTAAATATAAATGTAAAATGTCACCACACAAGTCTGGTAAGTATAGTAGGCAATGATTTCTTTGACTAGTCAGTGACAGTCACCAGAGACTGCTGGTGGTTTGTTTGACTAGTCAGTGACAGTCACCAGAGACTGCTGGTGGTTTGTTTGACGAGTCAGTGACAGTCACCGGAGACTGCTGGTGGTTTGTTTGACTAGTCAGTGACAGTCACCAGAGACTGTTGAAGTTGAGGCGGCCGATATGGAAATGAAGCACCGGTACCTTGAGCTGGACAAGCATGCCCTCACAGCACACGCGGCCTGAACACCACAGGTTGTAAACATGGTCATTCTCCTGGTTCAGCTTCCCTGTGCTCACCGCATTTTTGCTGGTACCCTCGTCCCCTGTTGGAACAGTCGGGGAGAACTCATTTAGGATAGGACCCCCCAAATTAAAAAATGTACCTCGAGACAAACATGATGAAGTACGTACACATAATGGCTACGTTCTTACTCAGGAAAAGCACCATTTGTACAACCCTGTTTAATATACCCATCCATATCTAGTTCTGGTTGGCAAGAAGTTGAAGCCTATCCCAGAAAGCACTAGGCACAAGGCAGGGAACACCCCACATGGGGCTGCCAGCCAATCACAAGGCTCACACAAGTCACATGCTATGAGCTATGTGGAGATACCATTTCACTCAATGGTGAGTTTTTGGACTGCACGGAGAAAATCAAGTGAACTGTACAAAGAGGAGGAGTGATGCCACAGCGATGTCTGCTAAGCCACGATAACACCGGCAGACGAACTCATCTCTACCTAGAAATGTACCCTCCCAAACTCTACCAGCTACTCCGAGGAAACCTTCTTACCTACGAGGGCAAAGTTTTTCTCCAGAAGTCCTCTGTGAGAGTTCAGCCAGGCCTGTGCAAGCCGATTGTTCTTGTGCTTGCCAATCATGTAGTTCATGATGTAGGTCAATAGTCCAGTCACCAAGAGAATCTCTAAGTAATAGCTCTCCCAGCTGTTGTAGTGGGAAGGAACCTGAGTGGTAAAACAACACTTTCACATTACACAGAGCCATTTCAAATTTCCATCTAACACTGGTGCTGAGCTTAAACTTCAGTCTCCCGTTCCACTTATTTTATAAAAGCTTATTGGCTGCTAGGGCATGAACAAAAGACAATCAATTGTAATAATTCCAAAATTCAATGCTTCACCATCACACATGCAAGCATTTAAGTTGCTGCAACAATTCTTCAAACAGTAATTAATGTCAAGTCATCTATGTGGGAAAAAAACCCACATCTTTGGGTTTCTCAGCAGTTCCATCTGTATGAAAGACTCTTGCCATCCATGTACCCATTTTCCTGGAGATGAATGGAGAACATCCTTCCATCCTTCCATACTCCTAGACTCTTACCATCAACATATTGACAGGGTCCTTGGCAGGACTGGACGTATCAAAGCCTTCAAATTCCTCTGCATCATACTTGTTGTATTGCTTTTCGTCCTGGAAATACAAAACAGTAAAGAACATCCATCAGTCCACATCTAAATTTGGTCATCCCTCCATAACACCTGGCACCATACTCCCACCTACAAAATCTATCATTTCTACTCTTCTGCAACAATATGTAGAGCATTCAGGGAACTAACATAGCGGACGCCAGTTTGATAAGAACTTGACCCATTGACCATGCTCACCGGAATGTTGGAGTCATCAAACTCGTCTTGTCCATCCTCCAACTCTACAGTGGCCTCATCATCATCGTCATCACCAATGACAGCACTGCCACCCCCGCTACCATTTGGGATTACGTCCGGTATTGCCAGAGGCGTGGGGTCAGCCACCACCTCAGTGTCATCGATCACGTCCACGAACTCTGCAAAGTCACTGTCGTCAAACTCCCGGAAATCTTCCCCATCACTGAAGTCATCAAAATGACCCCCAGAAACTGGAAACACCAGGAACAGGAGCAGAACACTAAGAAGCCAAACAACCTGCATAGTCAAATCTGGGACACAGAGAAGGGAGAAAGAGTCAGCAAAGTGTTAGAAAAAAGGTAGCGGTATGATTTTTCCTAACACAACATTGTAAAATAGCAAAGCAGTAGGGATGCAAATCTTTGGAAATCATGACTTGATACAATTTTGATTTTTGGGGTCACAATTCAAATCAAAATCACTTCTTGATTTTATACATCAAGAATTCAGGGTTTGTTTTTCTTAGTTCTGTTTGAGATTAGTTATCATGGATTACCTAGTGCACTAACATGGTGGTGATGTGCAGTCCTTTCCGGAACTGCACCATCCCATGGCCGACACGGTGATCACCACTAGGCTGTTGAGTAAACCTCTTTACCCCAAAACTGTTCTAGGGGTGCATGAAAAATGGCTGACCCTGCATTCTGCCATCAAGCTTGGCTCTCTCCTATATGTATGTCTCATTTAAAGCAAGGTGGGATATGCAAAAGAAGTCCTATGTACTTGAACAATGGCCAGTAATGTTTCATTTCAGTAAGAGTTCAATACCCAGTACATAGTTACAGTGAAGGTGACCACTGCCAGGGACCATTAACTCGGATAACTTTATGCTCCAATGTGCTGGCAGCCAGCAAATGACCTTCAAATAATCCTGCCTGCCATTTTGCACTCCATTCTTTTTTATATGTTAAATGGACAAAAAGTAATAATACTAGTGCTTGCTAAAGGGGCTGTCACCTAGACAGTGCGGGTTACACTACAGCTGAATTTATCCGCATTACATGCCCATAAATTCAGTTTGGATTAGGCGCAACTAAAAAGAGCGACTAATCCGCTGGCTGAGTAGCGCAGATCAGTTAAGCGGTGTTAATACCGACAGATGAATCCGTGAAAGGATATGATTTATACTAACACTGCTGTTTGGTTGAAGTCAAATTCCCAGTTGACCACCGACCTACATGAAAATCCCACACCAATGGAGCAAATTACACCGGTCACCGTTTCACAGCATGACTTTGAACTCCAGTGTTTCTCTCCTACAATATTATAGGACAGGTAATGTTCTGTTGAACAAAATTATGACAATTAACCAATTAGGAAACCACTGACGGTTCAAGTAAAGATGACCGATCAGCAGAGCAACGGAAACAAAGTTTCAGTGAGTTTGCCACAAGTTTGCACAGGCATAAGCCCGTCACTGAAATTCTGCTTGTAGAACCACTAGACAGAGTTCATTACACATACCGGCGTGAAACAAAAGGAGCTCATTCATATCTTACCGTGTCGGTCGTCTTCCTCAGAAATACACACATCTTACATATTTAATTACCTTTAAGGGCGTTTAACAGAAACTGAAACTCTGAAGTCCTGCCTCATACCCCCGTGCACCTACAATACTCTACATAAATTCTGCCTCCTTTCAGTGAAGTGAAAGGGTTGATATTTGAAAGTGCGTATCGCCATCTACTGTGATGGGGAGAGAAGAGGTTATGAAATATACACAATTCGGAGCAATTTCTGTACTTAAAGCGATGTGCACCGCGACAGTGGAAAATGCATCGTGGAAAGGAGTGTGGGATTCACTTAATAATGATGAAAGCCATGCGGCTCCGCACTGATGGTGCAGTGATAATGAAGGGGCGCCTTGGCTCTGTGTAATTGCTATGGGCAGGGAGCACCAATGCATAAATGAAGTCAGACTATTAAACCCTGAGAATAACTGACAGCATGGGATATTCGTTTAATGTGATCGATTAGGCGACTAATGCAAAATGCATCCAACCTGGATTTCCAGACACTTCACTTTTTCAGTTTCCTAACTCTCGTTTTCTATCACGGTAAAATCTATTGGCAATGTTTCCTGGGTACACTTTGGCGTCCTTGCATCGGGAGACTGCTAATAGATTCAGTAAAAGCGTGACTGCTGATGGAGATAAGAGAAGCCCACAGAGACAGGAGTGTAACCTGGCAGAAACCAGAGCTCCTGGACAGTCAATTATTTAACTTTAAAATAATTCTGTATTTATTTTTGTATTTAATTTATAATTGTGTGTTTTACTTTAATTGAATAGACCGATCAATATAAAACACTAATGGCATTGCAATTGCAGACAAACAAAAAAACAATACGATCAACACGAACAAACGAACACACCGCACTCGGTAAAGCGCGAAGTAGCCACCTCCTCACGAACCTCAGCAGCATTATTTTTCCCGCACCCGCTTTCCCCCAGAGACACGCCCCCCTGCTGAATTTGAAACGCCCATGTCAACACTGATTGGTTAACGGCCTAACGACGCTTCAACGTACAACCGCTGATTATCGATTAAAAGTCGTTGGTCGTGACAGAAAATGGTCGACTCTGGGAGTGCGATGCCGATTCGCTCTATGTTAATACCGAGGTTTTTCTTACAACGCTGAATGGAAAGTTATGGTGTTAACATCGAGGTTTTTCTTACCAATTAGCTAAGGTCGCCTCGCCGTTGAACACCGAGGTTATGTGGCTTTCAGATGTGAGCTGCGAAATAATTACTTTAGGAATTCATCTCCATGGTGACATATAGAACATATTGATAGTGACGTTTTTGTATAATATTACGGTTCTGAAAGCATGTGGATGCTAAAAAAACACCATGGAACGTTTTGTTCAAAATTGATACTTGGCCTACCTTAGTGTTCAGCGATGATCCTATGAAATACCCCGTGACGTAGTAATGGGGTTCAAAATCGGGGTGTCGACGATTATTTACATAAAGCATCTTTAGAAGTTGGGAGAGGTATGCACTATGAAGATGTAGTCTTTTAATACTAGTTTGTAAGGTTATTTATATGGAAAATAATTTGTTTCACATGCATCCAAGAAACCATAATTAAACCCCAAAATACCAATTTCATGAAAAACGATCACTTTATTGTATGTAGAAGATAGGTACTATTGATCAAGTAGGCGTAGGCGTATGAATTCTATTGCTATGTTCAGTAAAAAAACTTCAATATATATTATTTGCAGGCCTGATGTGTATACTTTGTATCATTTTTACCAGTGTTGTTTTATTTTTCAGCAGCTATTATTAAAGTAAGCTGTCTCATTATAGTTGTCTTGGATCGGTTACATATATTGGGGATCATGCCAGTTATTGTTCAAAATGTCGCATGAGGTCATGAGTGACTACAATTTTCAGAAGAGCTATAAACTTGGGAAGAGAAATAATGTTTGTATGTGGTATCTGAATCATAAACAGGTGAAACTCCCACGGGACCCAAGGATTAGGTTTTGATACGATCTGATTTTTTTTTTTTTTTAACCCATGCAGACCAATTTGCTGTTTACTACCAATGGAGTGAGGAAAAAGACTAGAACATCCCATGTACAGCCGACCATGCACAAACATCCCACTGACACACCAGGCAAAAGAAATTTCATAGAAGGTGTGGTCTTCTTGTTCATCACCCCAACAATAGACTGTTGATGACCTGGGCCATGGATGGAGCCAAGAAATCCAGTTTATCATGTGTTCACTGGGGTGCTGGCATCCAATCCTATGCCAGGGTAGAGGATGGACTCAAAAAGGCCAGTGTTGGCTACCCAACAAAACCATGATGAATGCAACTTTCTTGACTCAGCCTCTGCCCAGGTCAAACAAACTTATAATTCAGACTCTTCAGATTCTTTACATAAAATTTCTTTAGTCAGAATTCAGAATATTTCATAGAATAGCATGGGCTCTTCTTTTAAGTTACATAAAGTACTATTAACACACCATTATTTTCCACTCAGCATTGATGAGGTGACTTATGTAACTTTACTGGAAGTGCATGTGTGTAGTGTTGCAGCATCATGGTATGGCATCACACACTAACAATGACAAATTAAGTTAATTTCAAACTCTTTAATAGCGGCTGTTGCTGGCCACAGCCATGCCTCACAATAATGTTATAGTTGCAAACCGAAGTTCTCTGACTGAACGCAACTCCCAGACTCCCAAAAACCCACCAAACTCTCCATTAAATATAGTTTTCTCCCTTAGGCAGCCCTAACCCACGTTTGGGTTCCCACATTTCCCAGAAAAATCACTCTCTGACCCCTAGGAAAACCCCTGAAAATAAGAGAACTATTTACAATAGCTAAAGTTTCCAAGTTATACGACGGGGACACTGTAGTATTAATATCAAGTCAAATTAATTTATGACCGCATTCAGCTGTTAAATGCTTTTTACTGTCACACTGTCCACATGTATTATTTTGTACAGCAATACTTTGTGGATCAGAAAAAGCAGTCCACAAAGGTAAGGGTCTTAGCATGTATGCTTATTTTGTTAGGACCCATGCAGTCTAGAATTGCGTCAGTCCTACAAGAACACAAGAATATATGGATGTCATACACACATACACACAGGAGGTAAATCCACCCCCACCCTAGAGGTCTGAGATCACTTTGCCACTCTGACACATAGATATGCTGATGATACACAAAATATTAATATAATTTCACTGGATATGCATGGGGACCAAACACTGCTGTTGACCATGCAAATTTTGCTTCTTGAGGTACCATGGCAGCAGACATATGATAGCGCACCACAAACAACATTTGTAACCTAAACTGGGTCATGACCCAAAGTTTAAGAAACACTGAGATAACCTTGTACGTATATTACAACAACAAATTACTTTGCTTTTTGATAATAATATTTCTCTGGGTAAAGTTACAGACTTTGGATTTAATCTTTAGTGGATACAATCCATCGTCTAAAATGTACATCGTACATGTAATATGTACAATCGTACATATAAAATGTACAATCGTACATCGTCTAAAATGATTCTCTTTGTTACCCGAAACTTGCGTTTGAGACTCCGGTTTCTAACTTCAAAGTTGCCAGAGCTTTACACCAAATCCACCAATATTCGGGTAAAATGCATACTTCCCAAGCGACACACGGTCAGGGAATGCAGAAGATGTTATATACCATAAAACTGTCCACTGTCTAGCTTCACTCGACAATATTTAATAAGTAAGGGACATATAACTAAAGGCACGGTTGTTTTTGCTGACGAGAAGAAGTCGACTTTCGAATACAACTTTATCTCTTATGAAGTCTGTACTGTTGATATGGAAATTGAATACGATTTACAGAAGAGAATGCATACAATAAACGATGGAGAAATCTACCCTACCATATTTGTTTTGGGTCTTACTATTTGTTATACACTTAAATATTGTATACAGTAAGTCAGATGGGGGATTCCCATGTTGAGGATTTCCTCGCCTCTCTCTGGCAACCCGTCTGATTTTTTTATTTTTTTGTTGTTGTGCAGTCCTGCGATTGACTGCATACATCTTGTATGCGCCCTGCCGGACCTCACGCAGCCAAGTTCATCTACGGCCCCGGATTCGATTTATTTAACACCTACAGTTTAATCGAGCGGAGTCGTCCTATGGCTTGTTGAAAGATGTGTCTACGCGGCGGGGAGGGTGGGGGGATCGGTACGCTGAGACCTGCAGGGCCCGAGCGATAGATCGCTTGGCGAATAATCGTATATAAACTACATCATGAAGCACGCGACTGCCGAATAATAAGTCGACTCAGTACGTTCCCCGCGCGCCGTCGTCGTCGTCGTCCTTCGGCCACGCGCTCCGTAACTGTAGCGATTTCACGTCATCGCGGTTCTTGCTGGATGCCTTAAACTTAGCCGAGGAAGATCTACAAACATCTCACTACCAGGGGCATCACGTTTTCTGGCTGTCTTGTTCGACAGCCGTCGCCATTTGCTTCGCCGGCCTTAGCCTATTGTTTCGGTCGGGCTGCTTCGACGCCACCGCATCACGTCGCTGTTGCAGAACCGCACTTCAACACTCGCTGTGGTCTGAGCTCGCCGGCTCGTCCAGCATGTCGCTGCACGGCAAAAGGAAGGAGATCTACAAGTATGAAGCGCCGTGGACCGTGTATGCCATGAACTGGAGCGTCCGGCCGGACAAGCGGTTCCGACTGGCGCTGGGGAGCTTCGTGGAGGAGTACAACAACAAGGTGAGCATCATCATCCTGACGGTGCCGTGGAGGGTGATCTTCGGAGGCTTGGGACGAACTTCTGGCTTTCAGTCTTAGTCCCTGGAGGTCCCACTCATTACTGTCACCCACGTAGACGGAGTCTGGCGTTTGGGACTTCATGTCGTTTGTCTTCATGGTATCATGTATTATCCCTCTGTGCCATTTACTGTCACTAGTGCAAAGCATTACAGTTATGCAGGTTTTGTTTCATTAGCATTTCTGAAGTTCTTGCATTGTGACTAATAGTTGAGCATTGACACCTCTCAGGGACTTCCTCTTATTCTGCTTGCCTGCCAAGGTGATAATCCTTCATGTACAAACAGATGCTTTGCAACATTTAACCTACATCATTGTTTTAATCTGCTTCAGGATTAATCCCATGGATATGCAAGACTGTTAATGTGAAGTATGCATTTCAAATAACGACTGTGTAAATAGTGATTACCAGTCATACGTGGGGGTGAGGATGCTCATGTTGGAAAAGTCTTAGCAGTGACCTTGGACATGTTTTCAGGTGCAATTAGTGGGCCTGGAGGAAGAGAGCTCGGAGTTTGTCTGCAGGAACACGTTTGACCACCCCTACCCGACCACTAAGATTATGTGGATCCCTGACACAAAAGGAGTTTACCCTGATCTGCTGGCTACGAGTGGTGACTACCTGCGTATCTGGAGGGTGAGATAATGTTAATGTCCCTCTGGGCTCCGTTCTGATGTGTGGTGGTCCTTAGCAATTCATTGTGTCCGCAGGTTAGCGACACAGAGACACGTCTAGAGTGCCTGCTGAACAACAACAAGAACTCTGACTTCTGTGCACCACTCACCTCCTTTGACTGGAATGAGGTTGACCCCAACCTTCTGGGTAATGTATATTCAGCATTTTCTTGGGCCCTTTCTTCTTGATTCTAACTAGAGTACTACATTAGCAATTCGTAGCACAGTTTGTTCAATAGAAACGTAGGTCAGTAAGTGTGTCGCCGCCCTGCAGGCACTTCAAGCATTGACACCACCTGCACTATCTGGGGACTGGAGACTGGGCAAGTGTTGGGCAGAGTTAATCTTGTGTCTGGCCATGTGAAGACTCAACTTATTGCTCATGACAAGGAGGTGAGAGATTTGTAGGACTTCAGTCCTGACTTTAATCAAAAGGTACATAATAAATTGCGTTTGGTTGTTAAATTTGCTAGCCTGCTTAGGTCACAAATGTACTGTACACCAAATACATAGCCCTCTAATAACTTTCTTTTGTAGGATTTTTTTCTTATGTTTTGGTGATATAATAATCATAATTACAGTTATGCGACCCATATGAAAGGAAACTGAGAAATCGTTAAAACTTTCATACATTTAACTGAAAAAAATTGATATATTTTTTTTTTTCCCCAACGCTACGACGTCATGTCATTGTAATGATTTTCTCCAGGTGAATCTCTGGAAACAAACGTATATAAGTTTTGCACACCTATGCGAACACCCTTTCCAAATTGTGCACAAGACACGATGACTTGTATAGATGCCTTGTTGTATAGCTCCACTTTGAAATTGTGCCGCTCCGTAATTGTGGATTGGTACCTGTTTCTATCCAGGTCTATGACATTGCATTCAGCCGGGCAGGGGGTGGCAGAGATATGTTTGCTTCGGTGGGTGCGGACGGCTCGGTGCGGATGTTCGACCTGCGACACCTTGAGCACAGTACCATCATCTACGAAGACCCCCAGCACCATCCCCTGCTGCGTCTCTGCTGGAACAAGCAGGACCCCAACTACCTGGCTACCATGGCCATGGATGGTATGGAGGTCAGTAGCTGTCCGTCCCTCCCTCCCCACACCCCCCCTGTACCATACCACTTAATGTGTTTGTCCTCAGGTGGTAATTTTGGACGTACGGGTCCCCTGCACTCCTGTTGCCCGACTCAACAATCACCGTGCCTGTGTAAATGGCATTGCATGGGCACCTCATTCCTCCTGTCATATCTGCACAGCAGGTAAGGTACTACTGAGCTGTCCTTGGCAGAACATATTTTACAGATGCCTGTTCTCAATGTCATGGTTCCATGCGTCGCTGCTTGTTATGCAGGACGTTTCAGTCCTGGCTAAAGAAATGAAGGGAACATTTGAAGTCATATTATTGCCTTTCTGCAAACTGAGAATATTCTTCTTTGAGGACCGCACTGTTAGCATTCAAACTTCAGTATTGAGAGTGGAGGTTTTTCCATATAATGAAGAGAATAGCAGTCTTAATCTAACTTAAATTTAGCTTTTTTGTGTGTTTTAACTTTTCTTAAAGTTCTAGTGGATGAACCTAATCAAAGATTAATTGCTAATTACAAACATCACTTGCATACAGCTTAACAGGTCTTACTCCACTCATTTCGTCTTTCACAAAAGCGTACAGTAACTTTGCATTTGTGTTTCCATGGTAATAGTCCCAAAGCTCTTTTGCTGGCTCGTACCCTGCAGTGAATGTTCAGCTCAGTAGAAGTGACAAGGGTATTATTTGTGAAACGACTGGTGGTCTTCTCTCTGGCTCCTGTCATTGACTCTTTCATGACACATTAATAAACAGTCACATGATAGGCTCTCTCAAGTGGAGGAAAAAAAAAAAAACAAAGTGACCGTTGTTGAAATGAGAGAGGGCTTCCGGTTGGTTGATTTGTTTTTTTTTTTTTTTGTTTGTTAAAACATTAATCTTGTAATAACTTTGTTACCATTTGCATTACAGCTGATGATCATCAGGCCTTGATCTGGGACATCCAGCAGATGCCAAGGGCCATCGAAGATCCTATTCTCGCCTACACCGCCGAAGGCGAAATTAACAACGTGCAGTGGGCCTCCACACAGCCTGACTGGATTGCTATCTGCTATAATAATTGCCTGGAGATCCTTAGGGTCTAGCTGTTGGCATGGATTGGACATGCTAAGAGCATGGGGTGGTCAGGATGCTAAAACAGGTGGTTAGACTCTGGCTGTAGGAGAGAATACGTGTGTGAGATGACAAACTGGAGAATCTGTCTTTACAGCACAGATTTTAGTGGGATTCTGCATGCATAGATAAGTCAGGCAGAACACCCTGGAAAGCAGTGATCAGTTTTGAGAAATTGAGCTCGGAAAGGTTTAACCGCTGTAAATATTCATGTTAATATTTAATATTTTTCTGTATCTGAAATATGCGTTTGTCATATTAAGTAATTCAGCCTGAGTTGATAATTCAAAGGCTCACTAGAATTCTTGACAGGTTTTTTTTCTTTTTTTTTTTTGTTTTCAAAATATGGTGGAAGATAGTGTTCATTCATATCCATCCATGTTCAATTTCAGAAGGATTACCACAATGTTGTAGAACAGCCTGCATTGTTGTGTAACCTCCATCTTGTATGTTGATCCATAATGAGAATCCCCTCTTCTGGTGTGATGTCTACATACCAGCCAATTGCCCATGAAACGTGGGTTATTTAACACACATAGGCACTGGTGAGTTTTTCAGATGTATATTACTGCTTCATTTTTATCGTTTTACTCTGCACTAGTTGTCCACTTATCACACCAATTCTTACATTTTTGTTGTCTTTCTAATAAAAACACTTAGTCGAGTTGCTGTCTAATTTTAAATTATCTTTGCAGAGACTGTTCTAATGTGTGATTGTTGTGAGATTAACCCAACAACAGTCTGCTCTGGCCTAGCAGAACCCAGACTGGAGAATTTGATTTAGTGGGTAATTACTGTGTTAAGAGCTAAAACATGCCAGATCTTGACTTTCTAATTGACCTTTGTTAGTTCAAGAAAGCACCGTAAACAACATGAAAATTTATACAATGATTTTCATGGCCATTTGGGGTAGAATGATTTGTGGCAGTAATTGCAAGAGGAAGTGGAGTTTTAAAACATTTAGAGTTTAAGTGGCTTTTATATGGTCAGTTTGAGTGGTCTAAATTCAAATGCTTGTGGGGTGCTCATTGTAGCAGTTTTATGGTATTCAAATTCTTGTCACATTTGCCTTGGTGTCATACTAGTGGAAAAGTGTCTTTCAAGATCACATCCCAAAAGACACTTGATTTTACTGGCCTGGGTTGTTTTGTGACATAGAACAATACCTATAAAAAATACTGTCTTAACCTGTCTTCCCAGCTCCTTAAAGTATATTTTTGTGTGTACTTCTAAACATCCTCGTAATGGCTTTTTGCATACCACTGGCTGCCATTTGTAGAGGAATGGTGTTGTGCACGAGAACTGGTGCTTAGGTTTAGGTTTGAATGTTAAGGTGCTTTAGAGATATAATAGAATGCTGTGTTTAAACAATGATTTCATCACACCATTTGAGCTCTGACATTATTTCATACTGAGCTGTGACATCATTCACCAACGTTGATCACAACCAACATTTTTTTCCAGTTAGGGCAGGATTTATTAGTATCTGCAGGTAAATAATATAGTGAAATCTTATTTGAACCCATGCAAAAGATGACATGATATACCGCTTAACAAAAATAACAATGCGCAAGACATTTTATCCAGTTACTTCCTTGACTGTGGCAATCGATTTAATTTCCTTCTGGAAAGAATTAATATAATCTATTCATTCAACTGAACTCTTTTTCTCTACTTTGTTGACCATTAAAATTTGCTTTGACAACAACGAGACACGCCTGCTAAACATCAGAAGCAAATGATTAGATTCCACCTGCCCACCCACTTACCTCCAGGTGCTACTAACTAGGTCTTGTCTGAGACTGCAAATTCTCATCACCCAGTAGCAAAGCCTTATTGTTTTCTCAAAGGGCAACATCACGGCTCCCGATGGATACCCGAGTTAGTCTCCCGCGTGAGTATGGGCCATATCAGTATTGAAGGTAGGCTTGGAGAGTAAAGTCAGCCGAGGTGTGAGAAACCCCTCTGTGGAGCTGAGTGGGCTGAGAAGGCTTCTATTCTGTGATCACAGAAGCTGGCTGAGTATAGAACATATTGAAGTTGAGCTTGACTGTCACCATTATGCCCCCCACTGTCTGATCTGTATGATAACCTGGTATTTGAGTGACCACGTGTTTGAGAAGGCAGAGCAGTGATTCTGGAGTTGATTCTAACCTATCAGTAACAACAACTAAGCCAGAGTGTTGTCTTCCATTGAAAGCTTTGTGGTCAGA
>JAACJT020000075.1:22462785-22512276 GCA_009936485.2 Gymnarchus niloticus
TCTCCCATTCAGATACAACCTTATATTATGAATGGGTAGTTTCAGAAAAACTTACACCTACGGCATGTTATGGCACTCACTCGGTGAATGCTTGCCATTCAGAAATGGCCTTCTTATTTGAGGCAGTTGCATCCTGTTCCTGGAGGATCTCAGGTATCTTGCAGAATCTCAGACAAGAGCATGATTAGCATGAGCTTAATTATTTCATACTGAGCTGTGACATCATTCACCAACGTTGATCACAACCACATTTTTTTCCAGTTAGGGCAGGATTTATTAGTATCTGCAGGTAAATAATATAGTGAAATCTTATTTGAACCCTGTAGAGCCTACGATTAAACTGAAACAGCATTAGAACTCGTGGTAGAACTCTGGGCTGTTGCCTCTTCGTGTTGGAATTATCAAGCACTGTGCCTTTCTGCCTGTGTTGGGCCCCGGTGGTGGCACCTACGTACTTCAGGCCACCGGGTTTCACGTTAGACCGATCAGTAACCCTCCGGTCTCCAAGCCGTGTTTGCAAATCACCGGTTTCATTTCTGTCCCTGGTGAATTCTTCTTACTCTCTTCCCTCAAAAGCAGTGTTTTCATAAGTTGTGATAGCTGTTTGTTTACTTCAAGGAAAAAAAAATTCATATGAATTTAAGTGGTGCTTTACTCACTTACCTGCTTGAACTTGAACAGTGAAGGGAAAAACCTGATTGTCGTGCGACAGTTACTGGGCATAATGACATTTGGGATGTTTTAGATAGTGATATGAGTAATGAGGCTTCAAAACCCGTGGTTCAAAACCCAAACTAACCAATCAATGCTGGTGCTAAATGGGTTTTCAAAACCACAATCACCAGCATTGATCGGTAGTTTGCAATACTGCCCCCCACCATGGGTTTTGAAGCCTCAAAGCACCTTTTCATACTGGCTTATCCAGTAATGAGGTACAGTGAGACAGTAACCTCACAAAGGAAGGACAGCGACAGCTTGAACACGTACACTATGGTCAATGAGGTTCCGTTGACTTTCTCCCTTTTATTCAGGCACCTTCATTAAGTAGAAATAAAATCTAATGCTATCGTTTCTTGCTGTAAAAAAACGTTTAAGCTGTTAAAAAGAGCTGCATTATTTTTCTAGATAGGGATTTTATTTTCCTTTTATTTTAGTTTTATATTGGTTATTCTACAGTTGCACATGCGACTCCTAAAATATTTACCAAAACACGCTGAAAATAACAGCTTTCGTGAGTGAAAAAATAAGCTCAGGAACTTTACATAAATTGTGCCACAAAACGGAAAAAAAAAAAAAAATTTTGGCACAGCCTGTTTTCTACAAAATCTGCCCTCTTTCATGCGCTATGCTTTAAAGAATTACTTGTAACTTAAGTTATTCGTAGAAAATAAAGATCATGTACAAATATAAACAAGTATTTGGACTAAAACATTTGTTGGACGGATGTGTTTGAATCTTAGTAATTTGTTGCAGAGACATTTAAGGCAAATACAATTGATCTTTTTACAAGATGATATTGAAATATGGTGATTGTTTTTATACGGATGTGGTCATCGAGTGATATTTCTGCATGTATGTATGCTATACAGTATATAGCAAATAGAAAACCTGAAGTTGTTTGATCTCTCACCTAGTACAAACTGAGACTGTCCCCTTTGATAGTACCTAGATTTAACTAGGGACATATACACCTTTGGTAGATCTTGAGATATTGCAATAAATCTCAAAGTCATCTTTCCCTCAGTTTTGACCGACAATACTTGTGATACCTGTAACTATATTGATCGTTTTTGAGAAGGGCAGTTTATACTGAAGACCAGTATGAAAAACCAATTTAGGTGATGCGACATGACTGTTAATTGCAGAAAGAAATGGAAATGCCGATTAATACTGAATGAATAAATACAAAGACCACTGTGAACCACTGTGTGAGCTGGCTGTGGGATTTAACTCCTTCCATGCTGATGTGCCAAAGAGTGAGAATGAGGATGCAGATCAGAGGACTAACTTAGGGCCTAGAAAAGGCATTAATGTCAGCCAAATCACAAATGCACTCATGAACCCTTCCAGGAAAAGCTTTGGGGAAAAAGAAATTCACAATGGTGCCATGTGACAAGAGCATGCAGGTGGTTTACATCGCTAATACATCAACAGAATTAAGTAAATAAAGGGGCCCCCAATTTTTTACTCAACAGGTGAACTCAGGATGAAACTTTACATGAAAAAAATTGTTTGGGATGTAGAATAATAATTTATATGGATTCACAGCAGAATCCAAAGTTAATAACCAGTTAGAACTGACGTCATACACACTGTCTCTACTGAAAATATTAAGACAGCTCATTAAACCTTAAAGTCTAAATGTATAATTTGTCATCAGATTATGAACCTGACAATGCTATTTGGAATGAAAATAACGCGTTATTAAAATTTCAGTGTCACTCGGCTCAATTTATGAGGACTGAGCTAACTACTGTAACTGCTGGAAACTGAAGTCAGGCTTTGAGTTTTCTGAAGTCAGGCTTTGAGTTTTCTGAAGTCAGGCTTTGAGTACTGGATTTCTTAAATTTGCTTTCTGTAGTTTGTTTTTTTTCCTTGAGGATGACAACATTAAACCTCAGTAAACATAAAAAAGAAAACCAAAAATAACATTGCTCAGTGTAGCCTACACGTGGCCTTGAGTGACTGTTGGCATGACGGCCTAACATAGGATGGTGTGTGACTTTTTCATTTTAATTTCTTGTCCAATAGCCCATGACTGAGACAATATGTGCTCTTCCATGCACCAAAGAAAGGACCAGCTTCCATAGTAGGGCTGAATCAAGCTTTACAACATAATTAGTAGTAGTACGGACTGGTAGCCTTTCCATTGTGTGCCAGAATTTCAGTCTCTAAAAGGGGGCAGAATGGAGACTGCCTCTGGGTGCTGGATATTTGGAGGTTTCTGGATCAATACGTTTGGCTTCCAGGTAAGACAGGGTCTGAGATACGCTTCACGAGTCCAGTCAGCTCTAAAGAGGTATCTAGGCTTTCTGGGTAAGAGGTGACATGCTGGCTTCCACACAATCTAAGCATGGCCAAGGAAGAGTGGGGCTGTGGGGTACTCCACGCTGGGTTAAAAGTCAACTCTGTGTTGGTCGAGAGGGATGTGGCTTCACGTGAGGCCACAGTCCGGTGGATGCCAGCGGATAACGAACACTGAGATCTGCTGCTGAACTTGTCCGAGTTGTGGTACCCAAGGCTCTGGAGAAACACAAACATGACGCCATGTTAATTATCAGAATGAGATTGAACATTTACATTTTACCCAAAAACAGTTGACACTGTTGGAAATGAGAGGAAGTCTCGAGAACCCCTCAACAAACACTGTCCAATGTACAACCTGCCTGTTGCACAGGTGTATTCCTAGCTAGAGTACTGTGACTGAGCACTGATACTGGTGGTGAGACATAATGGTGAAGTACAGCTATTTTATGGTTTCACTGTTGTGTAAATGTAAATTCAACACACAGGATATTTACAAAACCTCTGTAATGAGTACGGTAGAGTAGAGATTCGTTTCTATTCCACGGTGTTTTTTGGTCTTCCTTGGTGTCTTATGTGGCCATTTCCTGTTCGGTAGGATGTACCTGCCTGGACGAGGCTTGCCTGTCAGACTGTACAGCTGATCCCACAGAGACGTCCCGCGTCACTGACGTCCCCACACCATAATCACCAGATTGATGTGGATGGTGGGAGGTGGGTAATACCATGCTGTATGCAGGGGGCACGGGGGTCATCTGCTGCTGGAGAAGCTGCAGAATCATGTTGATGTCAGCCGTCATTCGCATCTCCATCCTGCGGTTGGGGAGATGGAGCGGAGGGGGAGAATGGCTGATGGGGGAGGTAGAAAAGTGACCATGGCTCTCACCGCCAATCCTCCTCAATATGAAACTTTGCATTGCTGCAGTTTTGCTTTTTCCTGACACACTTGGCTAATCCTTTTAATCTGCTGCCTGTCTGCTCTTCTTATCTTTCTTTCCTCCTCTACATCGTGCACTCAACCTCCATGTTCTGCTCTGTGTTACTGTGATCTAGTTCTGAGTCCTTCTGGAGGAGGACAGAAATGGTACCTTCTCCCTGAGGCTCACCTATTGAGCTGCGACTGCATCAGCTCCAGTCGAGACTGCAGCTCGCTGGCTCTGTCCTCCGAGCCTGCGGGTTGGTGGTAGGCAGCCTGCGGCGGGGAGAAGCGATGAGGGTTCTCCAAAAGCTCTGCAGGCTGCTGGGCCCTCCAGAGTCTGTACACATCTGGTACATTCACAGGAGTCATTGCAGTGAGGGGGGGTATGGAGAGAAACATGGAACATAAATGGGGTTTTACAGGAAATGCATGCAGTACCTGTAAAGAAATAGCCTTAGACAATGGGCCCAGCCATGTGCATCAAGTGCCACTAGAGGGCAGAAGAATCACCCCCAATGGGGAAAGTTCTCATTGTCTTTGCATGGCAGTTAAAACTCCTAGCTATGACTCATGGGCATAATTTTGTCTTCACTAGACCTTCTGCCCCTGCAGAGCTCCTCTCAGTGAGGACATGGCGCCTGCTATCGTATACCCCAGACTGGGGCATGACATGTTGAGATCCAGTCCATCTATAGCTCAGGACCGAGGTGAAAGAAAAATACTATGTCAACATTTGGAAGATATTATCAATAATTTTAGTTTTCGTCAGCTCTAGTGACAAACTTTTTGATGCGATAAAACATTTTTTGGATTCAAATGCAGTTAGTGCGATCTAAGAATTCTTCTCAACAATAACAGAAGATAATATCGAGTGCCGCTCTTACAGATCATTTGAATAACGTGGTGAAATGCGTCATGTCACTTTTCAGTTCGTGTCTCTTTAAACTGTGGCAGTCGCGTCCTAACTCACCAGGCTGGTCGAGAGGGTGCTGGGGTGGTCTCTGGTGTTGTATCTGCTGGCAGCTGCAGTCTGAACCTTCGCTCAGTGACTGGGGAACTTGATCTGCCTGAGAAACAGTAGAAACTGAAGGTGGGAGGGTGGCACTCTTTGATGTACAATACCGTACACAAAGCAAACGGATAAACCTGTACCTGTGCTTTCTGTTACATGCCACGTGCTAGTCTGAATGTTTGTCCTGCCTGCATTTCAGTGTCTGTGTGTTCCACGTGTTTCTGTGGGAGCTTGTTTTGTTGTGTTTTTCGTCAAATCAGACAAATGCTGGCCCCCACGACAGTGACCCTCACATCTCGCAGGTTGAAGGTGATCTCCAAATTGCTCCAAAAGTTGTTGGAGAAGCTGGGGTACATATCCAGCACCTCCAACAGGTCATCCCTCCGTATCTTGTGGAGGTCACAGTAGGTCAGCGCCCGTACGTCAGAGCTCGACTTGCCAGGTCGGGCGTATAGATTGATCGGTTCGCCAAAGATGTCGTTCTTACCTGTAGGAGAGTGAGAATGGCACACAAGAGGAAAGAAAGGTGAGTCATTGATAGGAACACCATTCTCTAGACTGAGTAGTAGTCACATCTTGAAGCAGAGCACCTTTGAGGTTGAAATTATAAAGCGGAAAACTTACATTGCTGCAGAAAAGGAAAAAGAAATTAAAACTGGTCACTTAATATATTGGTCTTCATGTTACTGTGGTAGAAATTTGAATTTCATCAGCTCATGTGATTTAAGTGGCTTTGACCTGGGCACTGTTGTTGGTCCCAGATGAGCTGGTTTACACAAAATGGCAATGCAAGACCCAAAAAAATGAAATGAGGGACAGTTTGGTGGGTGGAAAGGCCTTGTTCATGAGAGAGGTCAGAGGCGAACGGTCAAACCTATAACATGTAGATGCTAGAATCAGAGGTTGGTGTAAACAGCATGAATCCATGGACCAAATGTGCTTTGTGTCAACAGTTCAGGCTGGTGGTGATGATGTAATGATGTGGGGAACGTTTTCTTGGCAAACATTTGGTCCTCTAAGGCTGGTTTCGAGAACTAGCTGAAGTCAAACACACCGACAAACACATTGTCAGGGACAAACAAGTATATGCTAAAAAATATGCTCTGTGATTTTGGGTCTTTCACTCCAAGTTTTGTGGCGATTTCTTCCCACGAATTTCCGGTATTTTGTATGTCATTAAAGTCTCACCAGGACTTGTAGAAACACAAAAAAATTAAAGACAAAATGTGAAGGAAACACAAAAAAAATGAAAAACTATAGTTTTGCATTCTATCAATGTTTTGTGTTTTTTTCCCCCCAAAATGTTTTGTATGTTGCACTGGGCTACTGTACAAATCTGATGGTGCAGACAGCAAAAAAGAAACTTAAATCTTTCTGCCACTAGAGGGCAGTAAAATACTTTGCTTCAGGTGATTTCTCAAGCGCCATATATTCAGGTGATTATTATATCCAAATTTTAATCTGAATTAACAGAGAAATTTAGAATTATACCAGCTGTGTCATAACTGATTTTTCCTAACATATGCATTAAATCAATCTAAACATGACAGATAAACTATGCAGGTTAGAAAGGTCAGAATTATGGAAACAGATGTCTGTCACATAGCTGGTCCCGTGTTTCCTGCCTTCCTTCTAGAGAACACGGCCACAGGACTCACCCAATATGGCCACCACCGTGTCCTCACGTAGGATTTCGATGGAGCCTCGAGAGATGAAGTAGAGGGACGTGAGCACATCGCCGTAGTGCACGAGAGTGTCACCGGGAGGAACGTGGGTGGTCTTGAAGCGCATGCCGAATGCACGCAGGCAGCCCTTGGCAGCCCCTCGGAAGGCCTTGCAGTGCTGCAGAAGGCTGCGGTTCAGGTGCAGGCAGATGTCGGCCTGTAGGCACTCGGGGAAGCCCTTCAACACCTGCGGGGGCGGTACGCGGGAAGTAGGGAATAGGGATGAAGGCTGAACTACACCCTGGACAGGACACCAATCTACCATTTAGCACGCACACTACAGGCAAGATGGGACAGTAAAGAATTTACCACTTAATGTCGCTATTCTATCTCACAACACTTTATTGACTATTTCAGGCGTAATTTTGTCTCTGTGTATTCTTCTTGCAAACAAGTCTGAATCTGTACAACGGTATTCAGTCTTTGTTGCAAGAATGAATGACTAAGGTCAGATAAGTGCAAACTGTTGACTTCTCACTTGGTGATGGATAGTCTGTAGCTACCTCACGATGTTGGGTAGCTATGTTCTTTTATGCTACTGTTACAGTTAAAAGAACAACGAATGTTGAAACCTGTACACAAGAAAGCATTTTATAAACCATAAAAGTTATTTAATGAATGGATGACGACAACTCATAGCTTGATGAAAAGCTAGTCTACGTTTTCCCTAATGTTCCAGCTTCACTAGAGAAGCTTCCTACTTTGGACTATGGCATATGCAAGCATTCTCAATTGGCTCTTTCTTAGACATCATCGAGCAGATGTTTCCTAGGAGCATCTGCAAATCAAAAGTGAAAAAGCAGCAGACCGCATATATAATATTCAATGTTTTGTGCACTGGTCAATCCCTGGGACGATGCTGGTGGAAGTTATTGGGTAAGGTGATCGATTGACACTAGGCCACAGGCTCACAGCACTTGACTCCTGTCCCACACTCACCGCAGGCTGTTAACAGAGCGGCTCTGGGTGTCCCACCACTAATCAATGTCCACGCCTGTCTGTGCTCACAATCTGAGTGCTTTATTACATGACAAACATGGAGGTTCCTCCATGACCCAGCTGTATGTTTATGACAAGGACTAGTTTGAGTATAACTCAGAGATAAAGAATACATTTCAGTCATTAAATAGAAATTATCTATAATAAAGCTGCAAGAAAATACATTTTCTTACTATCTAGACTTCTAAATTTGGCTGAAGTCTGGACCTAAATTATATATAACATGAAAAGCCATATATTTCTATAAAGACAACTGTGCTCCGAAAGCAAGTTTCTACACTAAGGTGGCATCATAAAGTATATACAGACAATTGACTGGACACGGAACTGTACTGTATGGAGTGGATTTTTATATCAAACTATTAGAGAATTACAGCATTTGCGGCGTAAATCTGAAGGCAATTAAAACATTGTAGGTTTTAAGATTTTTATCAATATGTATGTCTTGTCTGTTTCAATATGTGATTGCACACTTTGAACACGTGGCCACTGAATCTTGTTGCAGGGTCCTCACCGCGTTCATGTCGATGCCGTTGGTGTAAGACCAGGCGTGCTGGAAGTAGTCCTCTAGACGCTGTCGCAGACCGCTCGGGATCTGGTGGAAGCGGATGAACTCCTTGACCCTCAGCATCTGGCTGTGGTAGCGGGCCGTGCCCGAGTAAAGGCGTTGGATGATCGCCGACACGTTCCCGAAGATGCTGGCGTACATCAGCGCTGTACATCGGAGACAAGCAACGACGGTGTCTCAGAAAAAAAAAACCTCGGCTGGAGATGGGCAATGCATGGCTTGCTTTGTAAGATCCATCCATGTTTCATAACTACTTAAATCAGACAGGCGAATCTGCAGCCTACCGAGGACGCGAAACACTAGATGGGAGGCCAGTCCATTGTAAGACAAACACACACTCAATCATGCACTTTTGGGGGATTTTAAGTCACCAATTCACCTAAATGCATGTTTTTGGGCTGCTGCAGATGACTTGGGAGAAGTCCATTCAAACACAAGGAGAAGATGTAAAGTCCACATACACTGAACTGGAGGAGAAGGTCCCAGCCCTGGAGATGTGAGGCTACAGTGCTGAGCATCATGCCATTCTGCAAGATAACGTTTTAGCGGATTCGCTCGGAGACTGTTAGACTCACAGCCGATCAGCATGACGCAGATGGAGAAGATCTTCTCCGAGTTGGTGTTGGGCGATACGTTGCCGAAGCCCACGCTGGTCAGGCTGCTGAAGGTGAAGTAGAGTGCCGTCACGTATTTGTCCTTGATGGACGGACCCGAGCTGGCGTCACTGTCGTTGTAGTGCTTGCCGAGCTGCTCGGCCAGGTTGTCCAGCCAGCCGGTCTTCAAGTAGGGCCGCTCCACGTTGCCGATGGCGTACCAGATGCAGGCCAGCCAGTGGGCGATTAGGGCGAAGGTGCACATGAGCAGAAAAAGGACCGCTGTTCCATACTCGGAGTACCGGTCTAACTTCCGTGCGACACGGACCAATCGCAGGAGCCGGGCTGTCTTCAACAAGCCAATCAGCGTGGTTGTCTGGGGCTTAAACACAAAGGCATAAGCAACATAAACCCAAAAAAACTGCTAATGAACTCATTGACTACATCAGCCATATCAAAAGTGTTAAGCTCCTGAAATACTTAGTCAGCAAGTATTTATAGCAGTCGTTTTTTTGTTCAACACTTTATATATATTAATGATATAGACAGACAGTTCTTTAAAAACATGAAGCAAAACGTCTCCGTACTCTGGCTTTAAAGTGATGACACAGGAATTAGAATGTGTTTCTCAGACTGCCTAGTAGATTCAGTTGGCTTTTGCTCATTCTGAGGAGCTCAGACAATACAGTCGAGCTGAAGACCACCTGAGCTGTCAAGAGATCCGTATTAAAGATGATCTTTCTCCCCTGTGACCATAGAAACAGCTTTAGTCTGAATCAAACTTCTGCTAACGTTCCCATAGATTTAGAAGGAGTAGCAGTCCAACAGTATGTTCCACAGCGCGTAACAACTTTTACGCGATCGAAAATTCAGTTCAGGAAAACATGCATGAAACATGGCTGAAAATACATATAGAAAATGAACAGCTTGCCTCATCAGATCCGGAGCGAACGATGAGCAGGTCGAAAGGTATGGCGGCAACCACGTCGATGAGGAACCAGCCCTTGAAGTAATGTACCGCAATACGACCCGGGTGGCTGACCACCTCATCATTGTGGTTGACGTAGGTGGTGCGGAAGTTGATGAGGATATCGACGATAAACGTGACATCCACGATGAGGTCCACCACGTTCAGCGGATTGCAGGTGTAGCCACACGTGCGCCGGCTCTCGTCCTCTTGCTCGCTGAGGAGGAAGGCAGCCGAGTACGGAGTGAAGACGGCGGTGTAGATGACCAGCAGCAGGATGAGCCAATCCCATGCGGCCTTGAAGGGACTGTAGTGAAGGACCATCCAGCCACGGATGCCTGGTGCCTGCAGTTTGTACTCGGGCAACACGTCCGCCCCCAGGGACAAAACCTGAGAATGGAGATGGTGATGGGTCAACCAGTAGAAGGACAGGAGCAGACCATTCAGGAAAAGGACAGCAGCATGTCAGTCAGAAGGGGGACGGAGGCAAGTCTACCACAATGCATCGCATCTGCAAGCCCGGAGTGCTCTGAAACTTAACTTAAGTAGAATATCATGGTCCGTCTTCCATGTACAGAGTGCAATATGTTTAGTTGTACTTACAGTGTTGTACATTTATCGGTTAGAAATGTAGGGTAGTTACTATTCTAACAGGGGGGTGTATCTGGATGCTGTCTCCACCTGTTCCAGCAGCAGAGCCTTGGTGGCAAGATGGAATTAACCCTGCGTGGGTTGCTGCTGATCTCGGAACAAAAAACACAGCTAATAGTCTCAAGGGAAAGTGATGACTAACCAGAACCAGGATCAGGATCAGGATCAGGCTACAGACAAATAAGCTCTTCTATATCATGACAGAAAAGAAAAAAAAAAATTATGAGGATGAGAGGCTGGTCCATTTCATGCCTAACAGGCATTTCCAGCAAAAACTATATAGTGAATGTATGGAGACCTCAGGCTAAGGTAACGTTCCACTAAATATATCTGTATCCACCAAAATGCCATCAGAATCAGATTTTTATCAGCATCACAATACAGTTAAGGCACAGCACAGCATGGAGAGATGGCTGTCTAGTGCACACATATGGAAACTGCATATGGCAGCTTCACATACAGCCCTCGCTACCAGCAAGCAACACCTACCATCCCGCTACACAGTCCAGGACCAGCAGAAATAATGCTGTGATCACATACCATCTTTTCTTGATAATGTAACAACTAAAAAAAAAAAATGATGAGAGTGTGGAGATGAAGTATCAGCAAATTGAATCGGTAAGAGAGAGCGGAGTTCTTGAGAGCAGAGTGGTGAAAATTAATTGAATTCCCTTGGGTCAAACAGCAAATGCTGCTACAGTTGGCCACTAGGGGGTGCTACAGAGGAAGAATAGAGGAGAGAGGATCAGCTATCTAACCAATCCAGGGGAACACAACAGCACTGCAGTAACCACCAATCGCATAGTGAGCATTCTTTTAAAAGCCAAATTTAGTTGTAGCGAGGATGTAACGGGAAAGGTGCAACAGGAAGTCCAAAGGAAGATCGAAGCAGCCGTAAATCCCAAATGTTACCCACAGATCAAGAAATGTTTCCAAAGCCGTGCAACTCTGGCTTATGGAAGTCCCAAAAAAGAGGTTGAATGCTGGAGGCATCTTGACAAGACCGCCATGCTCCCCTACCTGGGTGACCTTCTCTGTGACATTCTGTGTGCGGTCTTTAACCTTGCTCGCTGCTACGATCTCAATCTCGCTGGGCGTGGGTGGTCGAAGCTTGTCAGACCCGAAGTTGAACGCGATTCTTGGGACCTTGTGAATGGTGCGATGTCTCACCAGATCGGAATCAGAAGTGGAGTTCAGCAAGCTAGGTTTGAAATCTAAGACCAAACCCAAGACGAGAGTACAAGCTATGATACAATAGTAGGATGCTTGATTTTTAAATAGACATCCAAAATATTACTTATATTCTAGAAATCGAGCAACATCATTGCCATTTTCTTAATGACAAAACAGCCCCAGATCCAAGTCTAAGGAATGAATAATGAGGATTTTAACAAAATGAATACATGTTGGCATCAAGAGCATTCAACAGCAGAATAACTGGTAATTACTCCTGTTGATGTGTGCGTCCCCACCATGGCTGCCCCGGTCAGCCCTCAGACTGTGGATGTGGTCGAGGGAGGAGGCTCTTCGAAGGTTCTGCTGGATGTCCCGGGCCTGGGGGAAAGCGAAGCAGGTGCCTAGGGTGGGCCCCTTGAGAGCTTGGCCCCCGGTGGGGTATTTTGGGGAGGAGTGTCCCGTGGGCTGCAAGCAGTGGTTGATGCCAATTAAGGCCTCAGCCTCGCCGGATGGAGAGCAGTTTTCCTTAGAGAGCATATGCAGGTCTTTAAGGGGCTCTGCCTCACTGCTGGGCTAGGGAAACAGAGGCAGGAACATGTGGGGAAAAAGACCTCGATATCACCAACAGCAATACAACATTAATGAAGAAACCAATGGTGTTGACTATGGTGGCTGGTAAGACTAAGGGTGTGCAGCAGAACCAAGACACAAAGACTGGGACAAAAACTGCTGGCCTTTAACCTGAGACTGCATATCTTCTCCACTTCTGGAGCCATTGACCCGTTGACTTTCTAAATGTTTCCTCATTTGCAAACGGCACATTATTATGGAAAATGATTGCCCCTTCTTATCAAAAATTCCATATGATCACAAGATATAATGTTGTATGTTTTGTGTATATATGTTTAGGACATCTGAATATCTTAATTAAATATGAACGGAGTACATATCTAAATGCTCCAGTCTTATGGGTTGATACATTTCCTTCACGTAACACAGCACTGAGTCACTGACAACATGCAGACTCGTTAACCTAGTCATTAAATAGTTAAACATTAATCCACCATAGATCTGTCCTTGTGTTCGCCTTAATTACAGCTACTGCAGGATGGGAGTCTCTCATATCATCCCCTGCATCTAATTAAAGCATGCATTCATCACCTGCAGGTAGTCCACGACTACTCCCTCAAACTGCTCCTTGGGCAGGGAACGTCGCCGCAAGGCGATGGTGTGGAGGACTGGCAGGTTCAGCCGCATTCTGCAGTTCTGCCCTAGGAACACACCAAAGGGCAATCCCCAATCGCATGCTGTATGAACGGGAGCATGTCTTGTAATGCATCAATAGCCAACCAGCAATGCATTGCATCAGTTTACACAACGTATTGAGTCTCGAAAACTTTTTAATGCAATTTTAATGGAATTACTTTTCTTTCATTTGTCTGACAGACATTTCTATCCAGCACGTTAGCAAATGCAAGCAAAATATACACCGAATCAGCCGTTTTATCAGTAGGCACTACAAATTCTGGCTATTATAGCTTCATATACAGTGTGTGGTGCTGAAGTAACACAACACATTTCATTCAAGCTATTTATGACTACGGGGCAGAATGTTGGTGTTTGTGTATGCATGTTTTACTTAGAACACGTTTGCCTGACCTCGGCCCTTGAGAACTGTGTGACGTGCAGCTTTCCCCTTAGCCCTGTCCCTAACTGCCTCACTCAAGTAAATCCTTAAATAGTAAGCCACTGCACCTGGTGTTCTGGGTGTCAGCAAAGTGCTAATTATAACGTATTGTCTTAGAATGGCCCTGGGAGCAGCTTTTGTCACGCTTGACGAAGGGCATACAGAAAGATTACACACACACACACACACACATTCCCACTGACCTGCCCGAATCCAGCCCTGAGGCAGCTGCTGCCTGAGGCCACCTGTCTTGGGTGAGGTTTCTAGCACCTCTTCGAAGTTGAGGATGAACATGACAACAGTGCCCTCCATGTTCTTCACCGGAACCACATCCACTCGGCAGGGAAGGCAAGTCCCTGTGTGAGGACACCGCACAGAAAAACAGCTCGCTGCTTCCATAGGAGCTGAGAAGTTATCTGTGTGCTGCTACTCAAATCCACTTTATTAGTTGACCAAGTGCATGGAACTCTGTGAATACGAGAACTTCAGTCAGCTTGATGGTCTAGAGCATCATGCCGGTGATGAAAGGTAACAGCAATGACCTCAGAGGAGCAATGCTCATCGGTCTGGGAAGGGGTATATGACAAATTCATCAGTCTACTGCGAGAAAGAATATTTACATACGGAAAACATTCCACACAGTTGCCAGTCTTCTCTGAAGTGGGGGTGTTTTGCTTACAGAAATAGCATAGAACCCAACAGCTAGTATATCCAAGGGTCTACAAATTCTAACATGCATGATCATATGATCACAAGTAGATTGGACAAATATGGCTTTCATAATAGGGCAGTCAGGAGAAAGCGAAATCCACCCATGGCAGCCCCCCCAAGACCCTGACCAGGCTGTTAGAAGACTGATGGATGGATGGATGGATGGATGGATGGATGGACTTTTCCAGTACAAGGTCATGGTGAACCTATCCCATGAAGCAGAGAGAATGTGACAGGGCAATTCTCTGGATATGATGTGCAGGGTTATCTATTAATATAAATTACCATTTCATTATATGACAGAACTCATACAGTAATTGGCCTGATCTTTCCCAGGTAGCTGGACCTGGCCTGCTAGGTCAGAGGCAATGACTGCAGAAACAAGAACATTTAGATAAGGGAGGGAGGCCATCAACAGCTGAGGAACTTCTTTCACACTCATTAGAAGCAGTCAGGCTTCCCCATGTCCCTGTTGTTACCCTGCCATTATCAGTAGCTAAAAATAACCCCTTTTTTTCCAGGAGCAGCTTGTCTTTGGTGTGTATGCCCCCCCCCATTTCCCTGGATACACAGATTCCTTCATTACCATCTTGCACCTTCATATCTCAGGTCAAAGCTCAGGTGTTTTTAATCAACAGTCTCATCATAACTACACGAGAAATTATATTAGGGTCACCAGGCTTTTTGTTCGGCATTTCTTTTCCTACAAAAAAAAATAAAAAAATTATATTTATTTAAGGAGCTGCTAAGAGGAAAATTTCATTTAATAGCGTCTAATCAGAATGCCTGCTGCTTGGAATACAGAGCTCACATGGACTGATGGTCATTCCTTATTTAGGTGCCATTTTGAGAAATAAGCCAGCTTAGCAGCCATGGAAACACAGCTTGTAATGGAAAGTTTGAAAAGTTCATTACACGCCTGGTTAGAATCAGTGTAAAATAAACACTAATAATAAATAAACACTTGTTTGTGTGTTTCTGCTCCATGTATACACATTTGCTATAAACGGGAAAGTCGAGTAGCCCAATAAAAACATTTCAGTTATAACTAGCCTCGTCTGTTATAGGGGAATCCTGCACCTGGCTAACTAGATCATAATATAAGCACAACATTCGTCCATTGGGCACATCACCATTTCAAACAGACACTGATTCACTTTTGTGGTGCACGTGCGTGAGCTTGTGTGGCGCTGACAGGAAGTGAAGCAACGCAGAGGAGGTAGGACGGCAGACACAAGCTTTGCTAACGACGTTGTGGTGGCCCTGTGATTTTTATCAGGCTGTTCCTCTCCCTGTTAAGCTGTTCTTTGATTTTAGTCAAAGGAGATGGGATGACATGAGTGTGAAAAAGATCATGGCCTTGCAAGCTGCATCGATACAAGGGAATCCATACGTCTCTCCTACCACTGTGACCAGTGATTTAAACATAGTGAACGCAACAACGAACTTCAAAATATAATAAATCTACCGAGGTTCTTCTCATCATGTGACTCCATGCCATGCCGAGAGCATTAAGAAGTGATTTTGAAAGCATTACTATGCAAGAAAACATTAACTTTGTGTATGTTTTGCACAGCTTGGCATCTCTGTTAGCATCTCTGTGTTTGTATAAATGCTTTCTCTTTCCTCTTGCTCTCTGAGCTTCTTGTTCTCTCTGGTTTCTGTCAGTGTTTCACCCTTCTGCCAAATACCCACGATTTTTCCTACCTACATAACATTCCCCTCCACGGCTCTCTTAATATCTCATTAGGAACAATTTCGGCAGGCATACAGGCTTTGTTATCTGCTCCCATGCCCAATCTTGTCCTTTCTCTTCTGTTATGCTGCCTGCTTGTCTTCTAACAACATGTTTTCTGCTGGTTCTCTGTGAATTTAAGCCAGCATAGATGCACTGGGGCTGCAGGTCTTCAACAGACAATACCTTTTTTGGCATAGTAGAGGATCTCCACCTTGCGCTCCTCAGATCCGAGCAGGGCCTGACCGAGCTGGGCCAAAGACCCCTTCATGGTGCCCGGGCCCACCAGGAACTGGCAGGTGCAAGGCTGCTGCATGATTTCTGCCCGCGAGAAGCCAAACATCTGGCAGAAGCCCTCGTTGCAGTAGATAATGGCGCAGTTCTTCATCTGGGCATTGGCTATCAGGAACTTGCGCTCTGTTGGGAGGAAGGTCTGAACTATGAAGTCACAGCAAACAAAGGTAATTGATGGGGAGGACCATTCAAAGGCCCATAGTCTAGAAGAATATGGCATAACAATTCATATGCAGCGAGAAAAATTGGGCAACTGAGGGGGGGCAGCAAGAAGATTTTTGTTTCTTGGGAGGACATACAAATTGGTGATATCCTGGCAAGTGCTGAAAACCGTGACACTCGGCATATATTAATGCCTGGTACCGTGTGCCCCCCATAGTACCACGGTGTCCCCCGGGGGGGGGGTCATGTCTCACAGTAGAGAGTGTATATACTTCACAATGATAAAAAAAACAACAACAATAATAATAGACCAAGCAGGTCAAGACAGAAAATCATATACTAATAACAGGCAAGTCATTTTATGGTTTTCATTTACATCCCATGTCCATTCTGCTGCCTCTGACATAGTGTTTTGTACATTTGACTTGCTTCTTTTTTTAAATATATATTGGCTTAGCGATATTTTATCGCAATGACATATAGCTCTTAAAGTCAGTGAAAGTCCAATTTAGATTTGCATTTTTAAATCTTATTTTGTTTTGAGATACGTGTGTTTTTGTCTATGTACCAGGATGTTCCTTCATATTTTACAGAACATCATTTACCAATCCACTCAGTAGGATATAATTTTAATAATAAAATTCTTGATGAGTTGTATGCCGGATGCTTTTTTTGAGTTGTGAATTCCACTCCTAGCAGTCTTGCAGTTATTTGCGTGGTGTTTCTTCAGGCGTCAGTCAAGCTTCTTTGTTTATAATGAGATTAGATCTGTGTTTACTTAAACATCTGGATGTAAGCTCCCAGATCTTTATTCAAAGATAAAGGATGGGGAATAACAGCACAGGAGAAAAACGCACTTGTGAAGGTCGTGGAAATAATGTTACTCAATAAAAATACAGAAGATCCTGACAGTAGATCGTTAAAGTAGAGTTTCAATTTCGTTGGAGGGTGGCATGCATATTTAATTCAATTAAATAGATGACCTAGCAGCAGTTTCAGTAGGTCCTTCTTTGCAAATGGTTCAATTGTCAAACTCTTGCTTGCCTTATGAATTACTCCAGAAGCCAGTTCGTTTCAAAGTAAAACAGATCTCATTTAAATTACCTTTAAAGCAAGGTGCAAGACGGCTATCTTATTTATGTGAAACAGCCACAGTCGTATACTGCATTGTACAGTGTGTATCAAGGAAATTTCACAAATATATATACACAAAACTTATATACTGTACATACAAACCACGTCCACATTAACATAATACTGTTAAGCATCTTGAGTTCTTTCTGGTGCTTATCTCTTTCCTCTGACAGTGTGCCAACACGTTAAAGCAGTAGTATTAATATAATTATACTGCCGCACAAAATGTTTCAAATATAACTGCTTTTGGTATCTTAGAGTAACGGTTTTGTTCTCGCGCACGGCTTCTGTATGCTAGGCAGTTGTCATTGTAGCAAAAGTAAAACACATCCAATACCCGCTTTTCTAAGTAACAAAATGAGTGATAAACAGTATCGTGTTTACCAAAAATATGATTTTACATGTATGTACAGTGTGTTTAAAAACACTTTTTGAATGATTGTGTACATGACCGCGCGACTATCATACTTTTAATGCAAAATGAGCTTCAGTACGGTTCAAAAACATGACCTAAAACTGACAACAGTGCATTAAACAGTAGTACTGGAATCTGAAGAACGGCAACAAATTTACTTTATACAGAAAAGATCAAACTCGTCTGCCGCAGGCACAGCAAAATATGCCACATCTGATATTTGTTGTGCAAAAAAAAACAAACTTACTTTGCCCTTCGAATTTGCGAATAATCGTGTCCAGGTAGGTGTTCTGAGGAGCCACATGACCCCGTCTCACTGGCATTTTGCAGAAAAATCAACTTGATTCTTGCAGGCATTAAACTTTCCGCTTACTTAGGCGACACGACGCCAGCTCCAGTGATGACAAGTTACTGGGTAAACTGGCAACACAAACGAAAGAGCCTTGGCAGTCCGAATAAGCGAGTCTCCTCTGAAAGCCACACTGCAGTCTTAGTTGCCAAGGCGATATTTAAACCTGCAGATGCAGAGGGGAGTAAAGCAGATGTCTGAGGAGGAGACACCTAAACGTTTTAAAGCCTAGGTGAAATGCCTTATGTGTATTCTAATTACAGGACGCACATTTGGAGGGTATTAGAAAAAAAAAAAAGAAAGCTCATGCTTTTTATATTAGCTTACCAAAAAAGAAAGCGTATATAAATGACATCTCGTCCTAAGGAGTATGGATGTAGTAAGGGGATGGACAGGGTAGTGGAGCAGTAGTTCAGTTTGTTGAATGACATCTCCCACCTCATTTAAACCTCACCAAGCTCATCTCTAGGAACAGTATAGTTTCCAGGGGGAGACACACGGCTTGCCTACCAAAAGTTCAGTGGATCAAGCAGTCCTTGTCCCTCGTACAGTACGGGGGACCTGTTGATCTTACTGTTGTTTCAGTAGGCTTGTGTAATGTACACACCATAGCCACACTTAAGCGTTTCATAATGGCTTCAGCAAACACATAACATGTAGGTAAAGAGCTGACGTCGCTCATTTCACAATCCCCCACGTCTGAAAGCTGTTCCAATAACATCTACAGGTGTGTGTTGCCATCTCCCCAAAACAGTAACACGGGAGAGCACATGAATGCAACCATGTACTACTGTCCTTTAGAAATGAGGCACATTTGATGTATTTTACATCCACATGCAAATTTTGATGTGTATCTTAATGCTCACGTTTTGTGTAGGCTATACATTCATACTGTGAAGTAATGGACAGAAAAAGCTGCAAAATTAAATAGTGTAACGAAAGTTAACTTGTTAACCGTGAATACACCAGCCCTGAGGCTTGAACCGTCATCCTTCCTCTGCGATATGGTTCACCGCTGAAAAACATTGATCGCTATTATGTAAGTAAAGGGTCATGTTTACCCAAAGCTGAGTAATTCTGATTTGACCGCAGCTGAAAAGAACAAACATTTTGGCCACTGATGTAGGCCTACTGTGAGTTCTCGATTTCAATTTACCAAACACAATTGATTCTTGTGCCAAAATTTGTATTATACACCGAAAATGTTACATCTATTTCACACCTCAGATAAATGTGCTCTCCTTAACCACAGTGAAGGACCAGCCACCATTCATCAGCCTCCTCAGGCAATTTGCCTTCTAGCAAAGTTATCTGACCTGAGGTAGAACATTTTGGGATTCTTAAACGGTTAAAAAAAAAAAGCTTTTGAAAATAGTCATTCCAGTTTATATTTTGATTAAAAAAGAACTGAAAATGATGAGAGTGAACACTGTGCTTGAAATTATTTATAATATAATTTTGCTACCTTCTGATAGCTAAGAGAGCACATTTTAGAAAACAACGAATTTAAAGTTCTTTTTTTGTCATTTAGTGTCTGTCACATGTGTACACAAAGTCCTCCGGTTTTATCTGGACGGAGGAGTCATTTCGCCCCTTTAGTCAGACAAAGAGTAATTTAGATGTCTACAGTCTTAGTGCCTGTGGGTGGTTCTGACTGTTTTGAATCTCACTTTAGCCAGAGATTTGTCTTTTCTTGCTGCTTAGTAATTCCACACTGTCAAAGTAGGAAGTCACTTTGTGTTTATAGCAGATACTCCTGAAAGTTGAACTACTGTGAAAGTCAATCTGCATACAGTAAGTGTATGCATTAAATTGTGTCCACTTATTTTCATTTCTTTAGAATGGAATCTGGATCTTCCACATAATCGAATGATTATATCTGAAGGTGTACCACGTTATATTGTAAAAGAATGCTGCGTCGCGTCCACTATTTTAACTACATAGGTCATATTTCACTTAAACTGGTAGCAAATATGAAATACCTCACACAATTATGAGCCGTATACACTCCTGTCGGCTTTGATATTCGACTTGACCTTTTTACATTGGCTTGGATATTATAAATAAACAGGACCTAAAGAGATTAAATAATGCAGTTGTTGGTAACAAAAAAAAAAAAAAAAAAAAGCATGAAAGAATTCTATTGATTTCATGGTTAATAAGCATCCTTTTGTGTTTCGGTGGGATTTTACTGGCTGTTCTCCAGAGCTGGCGATCGCATTAATCATGGACTACAGGACGAAACACACAGCTAATCAATGAAAGCAATGGATAATGTATTTGTGTTTTGTTAGTATGCTGTTATGTATTACAAAGGATATGGCAGTATTTCAAGCCACCAGTGATCTAGTAGCTATGGTTATTACCACTGCGGTTTATGGGTAATTGAGTCTCCAGGTAGAAGAATAATGTAAAGCTGAACACCTGTTTCGTTTTTTGAGTAAACTGTGTGATTTTTAATATATACAGTAATTCTGCTTCTTTTGCCAACCTCTTTAGGTGTAGACACAACAAATTCCAAGAGGGCAGCTAAGAGAGATAAGAGATTCCCCAGTGGCAAAATGGAGAAGTCAGTTTCCTGATGGCACACTTCCTTAAACGGATTTGAGCAGAGTTGAGTTAAGCTTGAGGATCACTTTTGGTGAGGCCATTAGGTTTCACATTATATGCCTTTTCCTGGACCAAATCCTCATCCTGCAGTCTGAAACCAGAAATAATCCTTTCCTACAGGCCACACTGCTCTTTTACTCCTACAGTGTCTGTGGTGAATTCAAAATCAGCTATCATTGTCTAGAGAGATTTAATGACTGCCTAGGATGTAAGAGATTTGGGCTTCAGCTAAAGGTGATCAGTTTAACGGTGTAAAATAATAAAGACATGCTGACTCCTTTTGGAAGAATGACTGTATGCACTGTCGTTTTCTGGCGCACCTTTCGCCAGTAGGGCATACAGGACCACGTGGCACGGCATCATACACAGAATCGTACTTTATTACTGCATGTGGATGGCCTGCTATGGTGTGACATTCACAGGAAGCCAAACATGAACATTTAAAAGCCATTTCAAGGGATGGAAAAAAGGCTCAAACTCAGGTGTTGAATTAGAGTCAGATAACCAGATAAAAAAAAAAAGAAAAGAACATAATACACCACAGAATAATCCTTTCGGGAATGAGGGACTAGTGAAACTAATAAACATGAAAACCGCAGTTACCTGACTCAACCCCCTGTAATGGCCATGCCCTGCTGTAAAGCGATGTGCTGTAAGGGAGCTGTGAGCGTTAATGTTTCGAAATATGTCATCTTGGTGTGCGTTATTTCTACGTAATTTAATGTAATTACAATGTTTAATTCAATAGATAAAATAGACAAGGAGCTACAATCTGCTTTGCCTCTATAAAGAGCTACCAATCCATACCACATGGAGAAGTGAAATTTAACTTAATTAAAAGTTGGTACTTTAAAACAATTAATTTCCTTTAAAACTTAAAATTTCTCATTTTTAATGGGCCTAGAAGGCTGCCCTGAAGAACTAAGGTGATGTCTTCCTCGGGGTGTGGTCTGCTGGTCATTTCTAAAGCCTCTGTCTGCTTCAGATGGTGTGGAATCCACAAGTCAAAATGCAAAAAACCACTGAATTCAGGCTGCATCTCACTTCTCCTTGCCTTCATCTCACACCTGCCTGGTAGCCAGTTTCATATTCCAAGTAACCCATTGTAAAGAATTCAGATGCTGCTTGTGCATTCCTTGTCTGTAAACAGATATACTGAATAAGCTACAGACCTCTCTGAATGAGTTCCTTACTGCTTGTCTCTCCTCACAACCAACCTAGGATTTTCTGATAGCCAGCTATGTTGCTCTGATTGAGAAACAGACACGTCATTCATTTTTGCTGAGTTGAAAATCTGCTTGACACCCACCAGACCACACAGATTTGCCCGTCTGCCGGATTTGGCGCTCAGGTGTCGCGTACGCACGCATCGTTTCTGTCGTGATTGCCTTGTGTTATTAGCCTCAGTCATTCGCCAAAAGCTCCTGAAAATATGCGTATCAGGTCTGCATTTCATCGGAACTGATGAATGTGCGTTGCAGGCAATCAAACTCACTTCCTCGTTCTTCTTGCTCCAATTCGGATATTTACACGATGGAAAAGTAATTTGCGGCGACAGTTCTGGAAACAGGTGGTGGTGTGGAGACTGAGGACAAAAAAACCCCCCTCTGAATTATTTAAAGTGATAGATGCTACCATATGTTCCCCTCCAAAAAGAGCAGCGAGGCCTTGAATATGAGAAGAATCCGCAGAATCAAATGAGGCATTTTCTCTCTCTGACGTGTATCCCATTACCTGGAAGTGCAGTGCTAATACGTAGAAGCACATGGTAAATCGGGTCCTGGTGCTGGCCTGGACTGATGAAACTAAACTCACAGTTAGCTTAAATGTCAAACGATGATGATATACCCCGTGAATCCAATCAATACCAAGCACACCATGAAAATAAAAACCACACAACACAGGCGATGAAAATTAAACCTTTTTTATTTTTGTTAGTAGGTTAAACGTTCAGCAGGCCTAAGTAACGTGGTTATTTTGGTCACTTGTTCTCCTCACAGTTTCAGACCGTAGCTTACCACCATTCAGGTGTGCTTTGCTAGAAGTTTCCGCAACGTAGTCAAGTTAGGTCACTCAGATAAATAGCTGAGACGGAGGGGGAACAGTAGTCAAAGGAGAAGTGAAGAAGAACATAACTGTGTGTTACTGTGAGTAAATCTTGGCTAAAATGCTAAATATGGGGTGTAGTACTCTCTGTGTGGCACTGATAATGTAGTGTATAGAAGTGTGTGCCTAGGTACGTATTTGTCTCTCCGGAATTCTGACCCGGTGTGCCGAGACAGGGACACGTGTATGCCATACCATCTGGACCCATCTCTGGATCCTTCTGTACACAATTCATAACACTGAAGTGGACCTTGAACACTCCAGTTGGTCTAATTGGCTTTTTGAGGGCAAATATTGTGGATGTGTTCACCAGTTGGTTTTCGACGCCTCAGCCAGTTTTCTGCATTCCTATACCTCCCTTGAGTGGTGAATCATAGTGTAGATGTTCCTGTGTGTGTAGTATTAATGCTGAAGGTGACTGTGAGTTCCCGGTATTAGAATGAAGGCTCCCGTTCTAGTGACCCAGGTTAAATACAGTACCACACACGCAGAATAAGGGACATCCTAGGGAACACATTTTCAGACCGTCAAGGAAGACATAGGGGATAATCTTAAAGGAACGCTTCGGAGGGGGTAACCAGCTACTACAACCTACTTCGCCCTACAGACAAACACATGCAGATTTCAAAATCTAACACACCCAGTCCATTCCCGAGTTCCGCCTAGTCACTATTTCCTCCGGTCTTCCTGTCAATCTATGCAAACACATCCTACGACCAAAGCTTACTCTCCACAAAGAACTTAACGCGATCCAAGTCTCCACTGTCTGACTGGTGCTCACTAAGGCAGGGCAGTGACTCCCAGATCTCGAGCCTCACTTCTCACACCGAGCTTCACCTCTGCCCGCTAAACCATCTTTACTCAAGCTAGTCAATGCAAGTAACAGCAGGAAAATTCAATTTATGTTTAAACGTCCAATGCACCCATAAAACCTGGGCAAAATTTAGATTTGCATGAGTGCGCATGTCCGTGTGTGCTTATTTATATGTATTTTAGCTCGGGGGTTCTGTTTATGAACATGGGATGCATGGAATGGAGTTGTAAGTGGTGTTAGACGTGAAATGACAGGAGGACGTAATGGGAATATTAGAATGGATTGGAGCAGTGGAAAGTCAGCAGCCCAGTGGTACAATCCAAAGGCTGACTGCAGGCATCGATAGACAGTTAGGGCATGTCCTTCCTCTCAGCCATGGACTCTTTAATGATCTGTAACACAAAATATAGACAACAGCTCTGGTTGACTCAGTGCATAAGAGAGATTTGTGTTTCATGCATGGGCCTGTCTGAGCATCAGTTGATCTAAGTTGTGTCAAAACATGGAGACCTGTCTATCTCCATGTGTTTTGTCCAAGAATTTTTCCAAGTAAATAAATTAGGATTTTCCTGTTTTGTTTCCTGCCTGGTTGATCTCAGTTTGTTTTGAGTGATGTCTCTTACACTCATGCTGCCTTTATAAAAATTGTAGTGCCAAGAGTATGCAGAAGGAAGAGGAGGAAGGGATGCTTTGCAGACAAAACTATTTTTTTTCTGTAGTTTAGTGGAAGCATTTGGCACTTACTGTGGTCAGCTGCTTATAAGAAGTGTCAGAGTCTGGAAGGTGTGGTTAGACAGCTGGCCTGCGACAAAACTGTCACAAAAGGGGCCTTTTTTGTGGTGTGTCTAAATTCTGCAAGGACTGCACCGTAATCACTGCATGTAACAGCAATATTAGTTTATCATTTTATTACGTATGGGGACCTCTGCTGGAATGGTTGGGAAACTTCAGACATTTTGTCACAATCGTTCCCTTTTCTGTTACAAAGACGAACAACTAAAAAGAACTCAACACTAGTAAAAAAATAAAGGTTTTTTTTGATAAAAATGGCCTCTGCGAAGTCTGTAGAGTAACGTGTGTTTTTGCCATAAGCACTGAACACCGAATAACGTGATTCCAGCTCATATGGAGGTATGAGATAGATGTGTTGACGTGGAGTCAGAGAAGACTGAGAGTTACCTCACCATCTCTGGTCTCCACAGTCCTCACCAAGATGCTTCTCTTCACGTGGGCCTCAGGGGAGAGCTTGGTGTCCAAGCTGGACTCTGGAATAAGGAGATTTGTAGAGAGATTTAACCCTTGAAGTTTTTGTGTGTGTGTGTGTGTGTGTGTGTGTGTGTGTGTGTGTTTACATGTCCCAGGGTGACTTAGTCTGATGCCTTATGTTTATAAAGAGCCCAAATAAAGACTTATACATATATGGCACTGCATTATGTTGTTTATATTTATGCCAGTACTGCATAAAAACATAACCATCTTGCATAAACTAATGTAATGGGCGTGTGCCAGTCGGTGCAGTGGACTCCCAAAATCCTAAACTACCTGAAATATGTTTTAAATGTTATGACCTTTCTCTGTATATACAGCACATTTACAGGAGGTGTACAAGACAGCAGAAACACCACGTGAAGAGAGATTTTAACGTTGCAGCAACTAAATAGCAATTAAAAATGCACAAATACGTTAGGTGAAGTAGGTGTCAGGTCTAACAATCTGAATGCTTTCATATTTCAAAGCAAGTAAAATTCCTAAGAACCCAAAGAGTCTGCTTGAATCACAGGTGCACCAGCTACAAAAACTGCAAAAGGGTGTCAAGAGGAAGCTTTTCAATGGTCTCATGACAGCCAGTTCCAAACATGGGCCAACAGCAAAGTGGAACACGTGTTCACAGCTTGAAGCTCAATAGCAGGGATGGATGTAGACTTAACAGGATATTTGCTAAACATCAGAAAAATCAAAAACCCTGGAAATGATCTCAGAACCGAATCAGCACCTCTGTGACATTGTAAGCTTTGCGATGCTGGAATTTAGGGTAGGACTACCATTCAGAAACTGCTTTTATCAAAGGTCTACGCATAACGAAACAAAACCTGGTGTAAAGAGTAAAAAATCTGGACCCATGAGCAACTTACGAAAGTCATATGGTTGGGTGAGTCATCTTGCACTCATGTTTTATACATCTAAATGGGTTGCGGCTTGAAAAAAGCTAAAGTATGCCTGCAACCTGCAATGTCTGTTGGTATGGGTCATCTCTCGTGGGAGCCTTTAGGTGTAATTTCTTCTGCATGGTCATATAACAGTCAAGAAATACGAGGCCGTTTTACTGGACCAGGTGCATCCTGTGCAAATCTCGTCTTCTCATGATGTAGTGAACACCAGCGTTTGCAATGTGGAATGTGAAAGGCTCACACTGAGGCTGAGATGCCTTATTGAAGACTTTGCCATATGCTGCTGTGATCATGCACACCTCACCTCTGATCTGAAGATTGGAGAAGCTTTGTATTGGAACAGTGATCCTGGAAAGAAGACACTGAATTAAGGAAAACCCTCTACCTCATTCACTCCTTTACCTCCCAGCTTGATCTACTGCATCATTCTTGCCATACTTAGTGCTACACCTGGTCTGGCCTCAGTTTTAACTTGGTTCCTTTTTGCTTCACAGTTTGTTTTCTCTTGATGTAAATAACTTTTCTGCTTTTTTGCTGTCTCACATTTGTCCTGGACTCCTTTAACACTTCTACTTCTGCTGTGACTTTTTCCACCTATCCACATTTTCTCGTCTCCCGTGTTAGACATCCATCTTCCATTTTTGCTAGTCAGTCTGCTTTCTCACTCTCCAGTTTATCACCTCTCTCAACATTCTCCAGTTCCTCCATCATTTCTACCCTTCAGCTCAGTTTCCATGTGGTCTCATTCTCTCATACCTCCAATTAATATTTCAGTTTCTCCTAACAATCATTGTTGTCTAATATCACCCACCCAGCACCATTGGATATCCCTTGTTGTCTAATATCACCCACCCAGCACGATTGGATATCCATTGTTGTCTAATATCACCCACCCAGCACCATTGGATATCCCTTGTTGTCTAATATCACCCACCCAGCACCATTGGATATCCCTTGTTGTCTAATATCACCCCACCCAGCATCACTGGATATCCATTGTTGTCTAATATCACCCACCCAGCACCATTGGATATCCATTGTTGTCTAATATCACCCACCCAGCACCATTGGATATCCCTTTACATTTTCGCCCTCTCACCGATTTTCCTCTCCCTCAAGAAGCTTGCGGTAAGTGGCAATTTCGATGTCCAGGGCCAGTTTGACGTTGAGAAGGTCCTGGTACTCCTGCAGGTGGCGTGCCATCTCCTCCTTCAACGTCTGAATCTCCTCTTCCAGGCGACCCACGTTCTCATGGTAGTTGGCTGTCTCCACAGCAAAGCGGTCTTCCATGTCACGCAGCTGCCGCTCCAGAGAGTCGTTCTGTGGGGGAAAGATAGTCTCCATCTTACACGGCCAGTTATAACACTTAATATATATTCCTTTTAAAAATAATTGGAAAAGTATGTATAAATAAACATGGGAACATCTCTACAATGCTAAATGCTAAATTAACAACTGTTGAAACGACTCACAAATTTTAAGTAATAACATGATATTTTTGACTAGGTAGCATACCAACATGCTCTTTCAGAGGATTAAATCTCTGAAATAGATAATGGGAATCTATCGCAGTACATAGAGATGTCTTGGGGACACTCACAGTTCCGCGAAGTGCTTCCAGGTCACAGGTCAGGGCTTGGATCTGCCTGCGATACTCATTGGCCTCCTGCTTTGCCAGCCTCAAGGCTTCTCCGTTACGATTGGCTGCGTCAGTCAAATCTGCAAACTGAACAAGACAGAAGCACGCCATTAAACTGGACACTGCTAAGTGTTAACAAAACAGGCAAAGCTGGTGCTTAAGTTAATGATAGGTTCAGAGCTGATGAACAAAACAAGATTTTATTGTCAGCTGTCAAACAAATGACATTTTTATCCATTTGTTGCGTGAAGCTAGCATTGAAGTATTACTTCATTATAACCCATCCATCCTCCAACAACTTATCTAGTACAGAATCACAGAGAGCCTGCAGTGTATTCTGGGAAACACGGCACACATGGCAGTGGTATGCTTTGGTCTGGATGCCGCTCCACTGCGGGGCACACTCCTGCACTGGTAAAATTTAGAGATGACATTTCTCCTAAATGTTTTCTTTTGACCCGCAAGAAGAAACTACAGTAGTTCCAGTAGAAACCTGTGGAAAATGTGCAAAGTCCCACAGCCGTGATGGTCTGAGGTGGCAAAGCTACCCGCTGAGCAACACTCATTATAAACACACACTATTATAAGTTCTTCTTAGAGATAATTTAGAATAACCACCACAAAGTCATCCAAGGGTACAAAACGATAAGAGTTGTAGGTCTGATGGGTTTGCTGAAGATGTATGGAAAGAGTGCAATGAACACGTGGATGGGGAGGTCGAGGCAAACCTTGGAACGGTACAGCTCCTCTGTCTCCTGCATATTCGAGGCGGCCATGGCTTCGTACTGCAGCCGGATGTCCTTCAGCGCGGCCGTCAGGTCTGGCTTAGACACGTCGACGTCCACGTGAACCTGCTGTGCCATCAGCTGCTCCTGCAGTTCACGCAGCTCCTGAGGGCGGCCCAACACAGCGCAGGTCAAGTGCGAGTCACATCACGACGGATCTTCCAGCGCTCGGTGCGGTGCGGTGCGCTGCCACGTAGGAAATCTCCACACAGGGGAAACCACAATCCCCGTCTGTGAAGATATCGTCTCATAGAAGCTGACTAATGTACACCTTTTATTAAGAAATATCACGACAAAAGTAAGCCTTTTTGGCCACCTCTGCTCATTTAATATCGGCTTTGAAGAAATGTTAATATTCTAAGAAACAAACGATGCAGGAGTGAAATTTTGGCAGCTCCTTTATAAGCTGAGATAACTTTACATTAAAACAATCCATCCATATTGCACCACAGGAAGATGCGAACAGGCCAAATTATTTTTGATAGAGAAGCGAAATCCAACTGATAAGTATTGATGGATTTGTATATTTTATTTAATAGTCGAAGAAAATTTCCTAAGCTCAGTTTTTAATTTTATTTATCAGCTATATGGTGATGAACAACACAATTGCAGTTACAATTAATATCAAGATACAAAGTAATGTTTGCAGTAATTACATTTTAAATAATTTGGTATTGTCTTTTTAATATTCAGAATATTTACCTGCACTGTATTTGAGTATATTTGCCTTACAATATCACCCATTTTCTACCTTCAACAAGTTGCTCATTGGTTACCAGGCACTTGCACAGGAAACAGATTTCGTTGTAGGAGCTGTGCATCTATCTCCACCCCTCGCTGACCTCTGTGAGTTTCGTTGAAAAGTGTGAAATCCAGGAAGGTTGTGTGAGGCGTGGCTCACCTCCTCGTGAATCTTCTTCAGGAAGTTGATTTCATCCTGCAAGGCATCAATCTTCCTCTCCAGCTGAACACGGTTCAGAGCTGCCTCATCCACATCCTTTGGAAATGACCAGAGCGTGTGGAAAATGAGGTGGGGTCGAGATAAGCAGACCGCTCGCAGCACACACATCATGCAGGCACTCGTTATGGAGAACTCAGCTTTGGGGAATGCTCACATGTCTGAAAGTGTTGAGGCCATTCTCTGCCTCCGTACGCAGGTTAATCTCATCCTGAAACCTGAATAGGGAAAAAAAAAAAGAGAATAGCACAAATTGCTCATAAATCAAGTGTGTACTGTACTAGTCCACCTTTGGCATTCCAGCTTCACTGTTCCGTTAACAGCCTTAATCTGGCCAATCCACAGTGGAGGCCTCAGTGAAATGGAACCTTCTACAACAGTTTGATGGTTCCATCGACAAGTGGACTAATCCACACTTTTACTTATTTTTCAGTTTCTGTGAAAATCCCTTCTAAATGTAAATATGTACGTATGTACAAATGGGCTAAACTTACATCCTGAACTAGCGTTGGCCCATAAGACCACCCACTTTTACTATGTAAGCAGATTTCATTGGATGAAGAAGGAATGAGGAGGGCTTTCACTAAGAAGCCCCAATCTGCTTCGATGGAGAGTTTCAGGAGAGGCTAAGTCCATTTACCCATTAATCTGGTGTGGCTTCATCCGCCACCAGTCATGATCATCTGTTTACACACAATGGAAGCACAGAAATGTCTCGTGTATCTATCATTAGATCTACACACAGCTAGCCGTACACAAAAACAAATCCCTAGAGTTAAAATTCCAAGTGTTAAAATAGCTTAAATGAAGAAAAACAAAGACCTGCAGGTGTTCAGTGAGCGGGGGGGGGGGGCAAATTGTACCAATTTATTCACGCAGATACAATAAGCTCCATAAACCTCTTTGTTGGTATATAACCACGGAGAGCAGAGAGTCCAGCACCCCCCGAGGACTGGTGCTAAAGCCACAGACTGGTGCTACAGCCACACCCGACCAGATATCTCTGCACGGTGAATCCTCTTTGAGATTGAGAAATAACACAGAGCACAGATGAACAATAAACACCAGGGTGAGTCAAGGAATGTCGAGACAATCCTAAATCAGTGCTGTCATAGTTTCTCTAGCTGGTTACTGATGTTAGCTCTTCACTTGAGAGCAGCGGAGAGGGCAGATTTGCAGGATTTGATGGATGTTCTCAGAATGTTCTCTGGCTTGTAGTTTCCCACCCAGTGTAAACTCCTGCAGAGCAGATTCAAACAGGAGTGTCAGTGTAACATAATCCCCAGCCACCCACCAACTTTGGGGGATAACGAGTGGAAACCCCGCTTTGAATAAGGGCATCAGCTGCCATCCTTTGTGTTGCCTTTGTTTCCCCTACATCGGGGCTGACGCTTCCAGAAAATGTTGTCCATCACATTACCAAAGTGGTGACGCGGCCTGAAACCGTCCAGACATTTTCAGCAACTAAAGCATTTAGAAGTTCAGTATTGGTTCAGTATATTGCTGTCCAACACTCAGCTCTTAATGACTATTTTTCCTTTCATTTGAGTCGTTCACCAAATAGGCTGAACAAACGTGACATTTTGATGCAACTAGTGCCGTTCCCTTAAATATTCTCTCCTAACATTGCTGGAATGTTAAAATAAATATAATTGATCTCAAATTTGACAAATGGCATATCTTTGACCTACAGTTTAAATCATGTTGGTTGATATAATGGATTTAAAAAGCACATTCAAAATGTGCTTACAGGGTAAGAGGTGTACAGTGATTTTACACAAATTTGGGTTAATGGCACTGAAAAATGAATCCACAAACAACAAAGTTCCCATTAACAAGACTGTCTCTGTTTCCTTCATAGAGGACCTTAATCAAAGGAAAACGGTTAAACAAATTAAGAACTCTGCTGAAAGGAAAGCCAGCAAGTCCTTGGCCCATTCGATGTGGAGGTTGACTGTCCCTGTTTGGAACAAAATAGGGGTTTACTTTGAGCAAATACTACTTTCTCTGAGAGGAATTCTAGATGCAAAGTTCAGAAAGGAAAAAACGTGACTATTATCTGAACAATTGAGGCATGTTTTCAGAACTCTTGGCTTATGAGCATGTGTGTAATATTCATCAATAAATCAACAGAGATGCTGAAGGGTTGCTGAGGAGACCTGATCAGCATTTTTATTCCTTCTGTCAGCATACCATTGCACACCCGTGTGAAAATGTGGCCCACAATACAAGAAAAGGAGCTGGCGTGACCCACAGCTGCCTGCTTACAAAGACCTGGCCGGCCCATTGTGCAATGAAAAGAGCGCACATCGTCTGTCTGAATAACTTATCATTCAGGGCTGGAGGGGAGGGGATTTTCATAGCAAATAAGCCGTAGAGGAATTTAGACTTGTAGCAGTCCAGGGTTTTACTGAACAGTTCATATAAATAATTGGCTGTTTTTGCCAAAAAAAAAAGTTAATTTAAAGGTGAATGCATCCTGTAAGGCAGCCAGTACTAAATAAATGATGACGGACGGAAGGACGGACAGACGGACGGACCATGAAAGGTAAATCTACCTAAGTCTGATACCAAACTCAGATAACAAATTCTCGGGTATTCAGAAGCCAGTCTCTATGAACAAATTGCTAAATCTATGATACACAAGTTAATACTGACAACAATTAAATCCAGAGATGTCATCTGTTCTCTATGCTTAACCAGTCTAAATATTTTCAGATTCTATTGCTCCGGAATGGAACTTTATCATGAAATTGGCAGCAGCTCTGACTCATCCATTCAAGTAAGGTTTAAAATGTAACTGCTGGAGAACAAAACTCTGTAACTGCAGCAATGTAGTATTTATTTGGGCATTCAGGATCTGGCCATTGCTCGGTCTCTCTGTATGACTCCATGCAGCCTGTGATGGCACGCCATCCAAGACTTATTTGATGCCACGGGCATGAAAGTACAATGGGACCGTGCCTCAGCAAGTTAAAGGGCTGCTTTCATAGTCCCTGTATCTTGGAAAAGTGATGCGTTTGCCAGCTACGTTGTAACGGCTGGGATGATTCAGTTTGGTGTAGTTAGAATATATTGGCTGCAATACATTGAAATTTCCACATATTGCAATATTCGAAGAGCCAAGATCTAGAAAGCTGGAAAAAGGCAGATGATTTAACCCCCCCAACACACACACACACACACACACACACACACACACACACACAGTGTCCTTACTTCTGCTTGAGCATGGCCAGATCTGCAGCCAGGTTGTCCTTCTCGATCTCCAGGCGAGCCTTGCCCGTGTTGAGGCTGTCCACCTGCTTGCGAAGCTCACGCAGCTCCTCCTGGTAGATGTCCCCAAGACGACTGGGTTCCTTGCCCCGCAGCTGGTTCAGCTCCGCCACCAGCACCTTGTTCTGCTGCTCCAGAAAGCGCACTTTCTCGATGTAGCTGGCGAACCGGTCGTTCAGTCCCATCATCTCTACCTTCTCATTGGTGCGCGTCTCCCGGTATTGGGCCTTCAGCAGCGAGTCCGCCGAGAAGTCCAGCCGGTCAGGGGTCCCGGCACCCAGCAGCACTGCCCCCCCTGAGAGTCGAGTGGCCCTGGGGCTGCTGAGGAGGGAGTACCGGCTGGATGACAGGCTGGTACGGCCTCCACCAGTCCCCTGACCCCCAAAACGCTTCCTGTAGGATGACACCACTCTCTGGCTCTCCATCGTTGGTAATGATGGCCAGCCAGTCGCTGAGAGCTTTTATAGGGACTGATCACCCCAGAATGGGGCCTTGTCGCAGGGTGGGGAGTGCTGAATTAGACTACGTGGGTAGGGGGTGGTGGGGGTATACGTCCTCTGTGCCAGAGATTCTTTGTGCTCTTCCAATCAGCACCGAAGATTTCCCGGCCCTGTCTGCCACAGATGAATAGGATTTCGTCTGATGGCCATCCAGCGGTCATTCACACTAGCAAGGAAGGAGATGAAAAGCTGAAAAAAAAAAAAAAAAACAGACAAGCAGGAACTGTTTGGTAGAGTATTCGTTGGTTATAATCGGGAGGTGAGTCACATGGTGTCCAGACTGTTCCTGCTTCACAGACCCAACTATGGCTGTACCTCTTGAAATTATTATGAAATCGCTCATGAGGACTTTTATGGGTGAAAGAGTTAACATGCAATGCATCCCCATCCATTCACACGAGAGTGGTGTTATGTATCATTTTTAGCATGTTATAATAATAATAAAATTCAGAATGCTTCAACGAATATCAATAAAATAAAAAAGTAAAAGTTACATTTAAATAAAGATATTTTAATCTTTTCACGTCGTTTCAGGAGTTCAAATATTCAAATGTTCAACTACGAAAAGTAAATATTGAACCTAAAGTTCTAATTTTAGTTCTCCGTAACATTATGTAATATACTCGTAGTTAATAAAACTGACGTAAAACTTTTTTACTTTGTTTGATAAAGTTATCAACAGGCCAATAGCAAGCCAAGACTTTTTTTTTTTGTTGCTGTTTCCATTTCATTGCCGTTCACATTGTAAATGTTGCAGTCTTCACACTGAACAGTTAACAACTGTATTAAGTGACTTACAGTTTGAGTTCAAAAGTTCTTGGCTCAGTGAGGGTTGCTCCATCCAAGTGTGTGACGGGGGTGGTGCCTACCACCTGATTTACTGGCTACCCAGCCATTTAAAAGCTGCAGCTGATGCCCAAATAGCTGCCAAACAGACTCGTTTAGACTGGAGACCAGAGTATACGGCACGCCAAGGCTTTTTAAGTGTGTCAGCTGCACAAAAGCAAACAGAAAATAAAGTGCTAGGTAATGCATAGGGAGAAACCATCTTTAATTGGAAAGAACACTGGCAAGAATAGTTTTCTCAGCTGAAATCTTTATTATTATTATTATTATTATTATTATTATTCTGTTACGGTCCATGGTAGCTGTTCAACACAAATTGGTGGCTTTTTGAAATCTTCTTGTCCCCAAGTTAACATTCATTACACTTAGTTGCTGGTAGTCCCAGCAAAAGTTATAAATCTGTGATATTCGACTTTACTACAGTGAAATGCAATGCAAGCACACATATTTCTTCAGGAGCCCAATCTACAAGCTGCAGCCAAGCTCTGCTCGGAAAACCACGAGAGGGACTTTATGTGTGCGGTGATGTGTGGGTGCCCATGGGTCTTGCATGAACCGAACTAGCTCTTAAAAGGCTAACAGGGGACCGTTTCAATTGCTCTTTCACCAGTTGCTATGGTAACCTGGGACAAAGGAGACCAGAAGACTCAGACGCCATTCAACCGACTTACTTTTTGAAGATGTTCTGAGAGTCTGTTTTTTTTTTTATCTCAGATGGGGGTGACTTTTTTCAAACTTTACAAACCTCGCGGGTTCATCGGCTGTCATTCCTGAACTGGAAGAGAATCGGACGTACTGAAAGTATTGCAGCTTAAAAAATATGCATGAGAAAAAAAGTTTTAAAAAATCGCAGGCACCATGGGATCGCTGGGATAGCAGAAATGTGGCTAATAAATATCAATTGTTTTCTGGAACAAGCGGTAACTGCATATCCATTCATTTTCAATAACCACATACCCAGTACAGGGTTAAGGTGAGCTTGGAGCCAGTCATCGGAAATACAGAACACTGGGCGGAGGAACAGCCTGGAGGGGATGCCAGTCTGTGATGGGGTGCCCACGCACATATACACGCTAAGAACAGTTTACAGACATATAGTCTACTAACAGCATACACGGAACTGCAGGATAGAAATCGAACTCACAACCCTGGAGGTGTAAAACTACAGGGTTACCCACAGATCTACCAACTAAGTGTGGAAGGTATAGTATAGTATAGTATCAGCTAGCAAAACTGAATTTAAACCTGGTTCCATAGATTTAACTCAACCCCTGAAAACTGGAAAACTTTCAGTTGTTTCCAAAAAAACACGTGCCATAACTAAGAATGGGTCAACAGCATTTGAATCCATTTGTTTCTGAGCACACAAAGGAAACTGAATGTAGGATACATATATCCTAATCAGGTGGAGGTTTTCATCTGATGTGCTTCTGACTTTTCCAGGTTCCTCTAATGACCACAGCTGACACCTCTCAACACTCTCGGCTCGGTGCCGATTCTCTGGGTCAAGACAGCTGAGTGTCTGCTCCTGTCCATTCCTTGCTTCCCAACTCCACCCACAGAGAACAGATATCAGAACCCACACTGTTTTCCAACCAGCAAGGGACACTTCATGTATCTGGCCAAAGTCTGCCTGCTCTCAGTGTCCCTGAGTTTGAACTAGGCTTTGTGCTTTTATATAAATTCAGCGAATAATGGAGGGTGAGGACAAAATCCCACATCATTGTTTGCAGAAGTTAAATCAGTGGCACTCCACGGTCATTGGTATCTAAAAAGCTGGCGATTAACGGTGTGGTCTCGTCATTATTGGTGACAAATTCAGCCACCTCTTTGGATGTTTGCAGCCTCGGTAGTAGTTGCCTCAGATCCGGTCTCTGCGGCGATACCTCCTGGCATAGAAACATCTAGAGATGGGAGAACTTGATGGACGTGGAGCCAGGAGAATGAGAGCAGAGGGAAGCAGGGACCTTCCCACTCCTGTAGTGCAAGAAAATGTACGCCTTTGCAGGCCTTTGGTAAGGAGCCAAAGCATTTCTCTATGCCCTTTAAGTCTGTGTAGCATTGAGTCAAACCACTGATTCATGGCTCCAACATGAACAGTTCATGCTGTGGCAGAAAAAGAAATGGAGTGGAATTATAATCCAACTTGGGTGGCTTGCAGATTCCAGCAGGCCAGCCAGGTTGGCTCCAGAAGGTAAGGGTGAAGTTGGTTGATCTCTGAATGTTGATCCCCAAAACTAAACCATGCAGTCGAAGGCCGCTATCCCATCCTGAAACATTGTACTGAAGGGCACCATTTGTCAATCACCAGCACTTCTCTCAAAGGAAATGCTAGGAATATCCACACCAGCTGTGAGTCACTCCTAGCTTTTGCCAGCAAATGCCAGTATTCTAAGAAAGCTCACATTGTACCAGGTACCAAGGTTGGCTGGCTGGGATGCCCGATGAGTCAGCCAACACCTAACCAAGGGTTCCCTTGCTGTTCTACTAGCTTGTCTGTGGGGAGAGTAGCACTCAATGGATTAACAGAAAGAGACAGACCAAACAGTTAGAGCCTGGTACAATACAACAATACAGCACTGCGGTTTCGCAGGACTCCAGTGATCTGCTGGTCAGCACTAATTGCTGGGCGCTGGCTGGTTGGACCCTGCATTAAATCTGCCTCGCTGGGAGATCTTCTCGGAGGACTCACTAGTCACGCTAGCAGGTGAGGTGAAGTTCACCGCTCTTATTTTGGACGGCGACAAATATTACGTGGGACGCAGTCCTGTCAGGGCCATCAACAAAAGCAAGCAGGCCGGCACTGTTGTAGTTCACCGATGCAATGCAGAAAGAAAAAGAATCCACTGTTCGAAGCACATAATAGCTGTCTGATGCAGACAAGAGTCCGTGAAGGAGACTGATGGTGGCCTGGAGACAAACAAGGTCTTGCTTCTCAGAAACAAGAGAACTGGGCTCCTCGGGTGATTTATCTTAATGGGTTGTAAAGATGGAGGTGACGTAACAATCAGCACAGACCAGCCAGATTTTCATCTCATACAGTACTGCAACCAAATATGGTTTCAACATTCTCCCTGTCGCTGAACGAGATGCGTATTTAGGATTGCACTTCCATCATCGTAACGTGAGCGCACGTGAAAAATGATGGCAACAAACAAGATGCTTGAGAATGATCTCTGAAGTTGTTTATTGTAAGATTGTCTCCCACCAGTTATGGGAATGGAGGGGTGAAGGGGGTACTGTTTGGGGGGGGGGGATTCTGATACATCTCAGGATCCTTTTTTAAGGTCATAAGGTCATAACACAAGTCGAGTCTCAAAGTAGGTTAGACAGGACAAAATATTCAGGCATGATCCCTGCGAGAAAGGGGGTTTTGTGAGAACGGAAGAGGCATAAAATATCATGAAGTGGCAATAAACAAAACAAATCTGAACTGTGAATGATCGTTTACACGATAGCCATGAGCATAGATGGATTAAAAAAAAAACGAAACGAGTGGGTCTATGTGGCATCTACAATACTTCAGCCTTTCAAGATTACCATCAGAACGTCATGAAAGCTGCGATTAAAGTAGTCTTGGGTTACGTCCGTTTATTTCTGGACGTTTTTGTTTGTGTGACCTACAGCAATCACTTCAACTACAGAAATTTGACAAACCAGTTAGACCAATTACAATAAAACGGTCATACATACACAGAACTATCATATGTTCTGCTGGGGTCCGAAACCAGAAAGTAGACTAGAGAGCATCACAATTCAAAATCCAGGAATGATACAAAGGTTTTAGACATATATTCAGCAAATGAGTGGCCAGTTACGTGGCTAAACAGAGGTTCCTGATGAAATCACAATCTGACAACTCCTGTTCTGTTTTTAGATGACACACGGACTTGAGGGAAATCATTTATGTTAACGTGTCAGTGTTGGGTTAAAGCTTGTGAAGATGCTGACCTACAGATTACCGTCAAGCACATAAAAAGAGTGAAGACCCTACCCTCAAAACACCATCAACCTGTCACAGTGTTAAGTAACACTGTAATACCAGGCAGACATATAGGGGGCGCTAAGTCCAACATGTCCATTCCAGTTTTTGCAGCACCTGAAAACAAAATGCCAGCACACATGGGTTTCAAGTCTGGAAAGAATTCTTTCAACTTTTATGTGGAACTAAGCAAGAAACCTGGTGAGATCTGGGCTTTTCTTCTGGTGAAATTCTAGCATTTCTCTTGGTGAGATTCAGATCTTTTGTTTTAGTAGGTAATATGACCAACTAAGACAAATGATCAAATTGTAAAACAAATACTCGTAATATGATAAATATGATGAGAAATGCTGGTTTGGTAACGAGAAGCAAGGCTTGCCTGTGTATTGCATCAGATTAAAACAATGTATTTTTTCCCCAACAGCCGATCCAGTGTTTTTGATCAGTATTAGGCCGATACTCAATACCAGATCAGCACATCTGTGATTCAGGCCTTCCTCCTGGTGAGATTGTTGCTTTTTTTTGTTCCTGTACACCAGTGGCTCATGAAAAAGCCAGAGAAGCTCATAGAGGATTGCCATTTTGGGTCTCAGACAGGTAGACACTGACCTCCTCATGAAGTCATAGTGGTAAGCTCTGCAAAGTCAGCTGCTCAAACAGTTTCATCTGGCGTCCTGTTGGTTTTCTATTCCATATTTCCAAAAGAGATCAGAAAAGCATCAGTGTAAAAAAAATATACATGTACATACATGATCAGACATCAAACAAAACATAAATACAGTAAGAAGTTTCACTTGAAATGATAGACAAAAGACAAAAAAAAAAAAAAAATGACATTCATTGCCTAAAAAAAGTGCATTTTTAAAATGAAACCCAACTTAAACAATCCAGTGGTTGACTAGGTTCCTCTAAGGCAGTCCAGTTCCCAGAACCGAGTGTACAGCACAAGAGTAAGACTCAAGTGGCCCTCAAGCTGTCGTTACAGTACTTCTTCCTTAATAACACGTTAAATAAACTGCCGCTGCTATGCAGGACCACACGGCTTCCCTCCTCGACGTCCTGTTTGTTTAAGGCTGCACGCGGCCATGTGCTGAGAGAATTTTCCAGCTATGAGCTTCGTCAGTGGGGCTTCACTCTCGAGTGTGACAGAGGGGTGCAAATCCCAGTCAGCCTCCCCCAGCTTGGAGGTATTTGGTTGGCGAGAGGGTGGACTGCTGGAGATTGGACAAGCCTCTTTCTGGACCACCCTGCTTTAACACGCAGTCATGTTTACAATTCTACAGGCAGAGGCAGAATGTTGTGAGACATCATCAACAAAATTATTAGACGCAAGCCCATCTGTCATGTCTGGGTGATGGAGATCTACTGGATTTGGCTCAGGGTTATGAATTCTTGTAGGTATCACACACTGACTGTGACATCTGAGGATTTATTACAAGCAAAAGTCTGTGGCCTCCAGCACCTTGTGAGGGATCACTGTGCCCCCCGGTGTTCAGAGCTGAAGTTGCGCACCACCCAGCCACGAGAACTTTCCTGTGGCTGCGTTTCTTGCAGCAGATCTGTAATCAGTGGGCCTGTGGTTGTCCCCGAAGAGGAGTGGCAGATACCGGCATTCACCGTCAGCACAGGAGCTGGGAAAAGGGGTGCCGAAGAAGGTCCTCCGCGCTGGGCCTCGACCTGGCCGCCACAAAGATACGGTGCAGGAAGTCACGCGTGAGCTCCGAGACGTGGCCTGGCAGCACCGGGACAGTGGGCTGCGTGGCGATTTTGAAGATAGCTGCCATGGCCTCGTACTCTGCCCAAGGCGGCTTTTCCGTCAGCATCTCCACCACAGTGCAGCCGAGGCTCCTGGCGAAAAGGGCACAAACACACATGGTCGGAGGGGTTTTAAAATCGGACATGCTGGCGTGAAGAAGCAGTTACACTCACACATTTCAGCAAGCCCAAAATGAAGGGCCAGTGGGTCCAGTCCCAAACTCCGACTGAGAGCCAGACACAAACGCCCGAAGCCCACTGCCATTCATCCCCCCTCAAGGCCAAATCACTGGATCTCCATGTGTAACTGGATTCTGGACTTCCTCACTGGCAGGCACCAGCAAGTGTGGGAAGGAAATTAACCTCCTGAGCACTCCTGAGGTGGGTGGGAAACCCAACTCCTGAACAGAGGAGCCCCGCAGGGCAGCCTTTGCTAACCCATGCTTCCACTCCCTGCATACACACGATGAGCTCAGATTCCATCCTCACATTCGCTGAGGATACCGCTGTTGGGGCACTGATGTCAAAAGAATGAATCAGCCTACAGGGAGGAGATCGGGCTCCTGGCAGAGTGGTGCCAACACAGCAACTTCTCCCTTACCACCAGCAAGACCAAGGTCATCACTTTCAGGAAGCAGGTGGCAGATCCTGCTCCCATTCGAGGCTGCAGGAAAACTGTGGAGGCTGTCAGCAGCTTGAAGTTCCTGAGAATCTCCACCACAGATGACCTTACATGGTCACAGCATACATTTGCAGCCATCAGGAAGGCATACCGACATCTTTATCTGGTCAATCGCCTGAGGAAGGCCCAGATGTAAGACCTCACCGACTTCAAAATATGTCAGATGGAATCCATTCTCACTAGATGCATGACGTCGTTGTATGGAGAGTGCCGAGCTGAAATCCACACTGCAGAGGGAGGTGAACTCTGATCCGGGACATATCTACCTCCAAATCAGGACATTTTTAACCACACAGGAAGGCAGGTAACATCAAAGACTCCAATCACCCTGCACAGCCTCTCCTCTCCCTCTACCTCTCCAGATGACAGCACGGAAACATCAGGACTCGAATCACAACTTTCAGAAACAGATTATACCTGGAAGCCATACAACTGTCCAGCAGAGGTTTTATGTAAGGTTTAACACACACTCTTATCACAACTCTCATTTACTTCTGTGATACAATTACTTTTGTGTTATTTATTATGTTATTTATGTTCTACATAACTTTCCGTTCATGTAGCTATTGTTGTCTAATTCTGGTACTTATTGTACTCTTTGTTAAAGCACCATTAGCCGGCATTCTGCAGGATGCATGCAGCTTAGCATGACATTTTACATCAGTCAATAAAATCTGAACTCCTGTCTGAAAAAAAGACCCAGCCATAGTGAGAGCAAACATCTCTTCTTAGCTCTCCTGCATCGGTCCTCGGCTGTATTAACAGCCGTGTAAAAAAAGCTACAGAATTTAAAGAGTCACACAGGAGAAGCCAGCAGCAACTGCCATATTCAGGTAAAAAATGGAGGGAAATAATTATTATCACCCAGTGAGCCAGCTAAAGCAGGTCCTCAAAGGTCTACATGGTGTGGGTCTCTTAATGCTGTGCAACAGCCCTGAATGCAAACAAGGCAGTCTTTAAACCTGTGGGTGACACAGCTTTGACTCGAAGTACCGCCTGCGCCACGGGACTCCACTTGATGTGGGATTTCAAGCTCCCACTGGAATACGCCAGCAAAGTTCGGGCCAATTTATTTAGATTCCCCTGCAAATGTTTTGGCGGACATGTTCCACAGTGCATTACTGATGGTCGTAGTATGTTTATTCTGGCAGTGGTATCCCTGCGAAAGGCCTCTCCACAACGGTCTCCCCTTGGCTTGTTCCCCTCAGCTGCCGTTGGGGAAGGAAGCATCCTGAAAGAACGGGCGGGCTGCAGGGGCTCTATGGCTGTAAGCCAATCGTAACCCTCGCATGATGAGACGCTGTCCAATCAGATCACGGAAAGAAACCCCTGGGCACCACATGTGTCTTAAAAATAATAAAAAGTGATTTTGTTTTTTAGACACAGCTTACAGTTGTGAGAAAGTCTGTAAATGTGCTGTGCAGAGTGGATTAGCAGCTACAGAGCGGATTTAGATGATGATTGCCAATAATGAAAGGTTATGCTAGTTGAAGCAGCAAAAGGATATTCAAAACAGGAGAAGTTTAAATACCACATAGACTAGTCATTTATAATCCTGATATCAGGAAGTTCGAGTTTAACTATAAACTGTTAAAATATATATGATCTCCAGAGCCTGTCTCAAAATTCAAAACATGATCCATGGGGACTGAAGGCTTGGGTACCCGTTACAGGGACAGCAGGGCATCACAAATTTAAGGGAAAGAATTACAAGACCACTACCACATGTGCCCAGGTTCACACACGTACGCCCCGCGCTCGGATTCAAACATCTACATTCCTGTTTAAAAATATGCAATAATGTAGGTGACTCAGCTGGCTTACCACACGTCCGCCTTCCGTCCATAACCTTCCCCGCTGATCACTTCAGGACTCATCCAGTAGGGGGTGCCAGTTACGGAGCGAATGCCTGGGCCCGACATACAGATGGTCTGGAGTCTCTTGCTGGCTCCGAAGTCTCCCAGCTTTATGTTTCCAGCTGAGTCTCTCAGGATGTTAGCACCTGGGCCATGGTAATTATTAATAAATGCTTAATAATACTGGACCCCCAACCAAGTGTCCAGTTTTGTCTTGCTGCCACAGATCTCCATGTGACAGACAGTTGTATACCTTTGATGTCACGGTGCACAATCATATTGCCATGCAGGTAGGACATGCCCTCAAGGATCTGCTTGGTGTACTTCCGGGTCACGTTCTCTGTCAGCGCTCCATAAGCCTTCAGCTGGTCCTTAACGGACCCCTGCAAAAACATTGCTCACTGAGCACAAACACTGGACCTCACATTCATATACTTCACAGCTGTAATCAAGCAGAACCCTTTGAGGAAACCACAAACTGGTGCCAGATCAGACCAGACCAGGGATAAGCAAACCCGAAACAAGGACGGTGGGAGGAGAACTCACCCCCGGCATATACTCCATGAAGATAGTGAGGGTCCTCTCGCCGTGGTCCCGCAGGCAGCCGTAATACTGCACGATGCGTTCATGGTGGAGGTTCTTCAGCAGCTGTATTTCACATTCCAGGGTGCTCACCTCCTATAAGGACACAGCATCAAAGGTATGGCTGAAGTCCAGTGCAAACAAAAGACCATCACAAGGACAGGACAATGACAGGCAGGTGCTAAAATGTTCAGACCGGGAACCATTGTTTCAGTGACCAGTCAAAATACATTATAATAAATACCCTCTCCATAACGCTTATGTAAGATAGTGTCAGAATGTGCCTATCACAGGTAGGAGGCATGCTGGGCACCAGTCCATCACAGAGCAGGCACATATAAATACACGCACACATAATCGGGAATTCAGAGATATCAATTCATCTAACTGCTGGAGGAAACTGGAGCACCTGGAGAAAATCCAGGCAAACAGCAAGAGAACCGGCAAATGTGGGTGTTGCGAGTCCATAGTGCTGCCCTATGGACCTACATGCTGCCCCAGCAGAAATTTCATCGTTCAACACAGTGGGACACCCCGTACATTACTCTGGAGAGTTTAGTAATACGTTAATATCTTCAAGTGAGCCAGTGAAACTGTTTACCAAATTCTTAACGCATTTTTTCCTAATTCTTAAGCCTCTTAGCAAATTGATAGCTATACTTGCTATAGGTGCTTCCAACAATACTGAGTTCTGGGTTAACTAAGATAATTGAATAATTACCACCTCTGAAAGTCACTGCTGAAGGTATAGAAACCCTTAGCAAGGGATGTGAGCAGCCAGGTCTAACTACAGATACGGTCATGACATGGGAAGTGTTACCGTAAAAACGCAACTGATTTCAAAACGCCAAGTATCAGGCCTCGCATTCATCCATTTGAAAGCGCACGAGTTGAGACACTATTGCAGGGTGCAGATGGAGGAGTGGCTGCTGATTTAGAAGATGGACACGCATCCTGTGGCAAGCTGATTAGTATGTGAATGTTCTACTTAGGATGTTGGTCTGCCTTTAAAAGGACCCGTGCTGAATGCTGACTCCTGATGCAAAAATCAACGCAGAACATGCAACAAGATAACACGGGCAACAGATAAGCATCAAAGTGGCTTGACTTTTTGTTTTGTTTATCCTTTTTTTGAGTGCATGAAGCACACACACCCCCCATGACACTTTCCTCCCCTCAGCCCAACACAGGAAGTGACAACGCTTGTTTTCCCAGTAGCAGACAGGAAACAGCTTTGAAGAAAAAATTGAGGGGGGGGGATCATCTTCTTTCAAACCCCAACCAAAGAATAAACATCCTCTTTTTTGGCAGGTTTGCTTTGTTAAGACTGGTTTCATTTTCTTTATCCATTTCACTTAGTCCAGGCCCAGTGCTAATTGGTACCAGAACAGTTTTCCTGCACGAAACAGGAAATGCTTCAGGGTCAGCAGTAGAGGTGCAAAAAACCAGCACTACGCACTTTAATACACATGCAGTATACACAGTCAGCTTCATTCTTACCTTGCTGGTCTCCGGACTCTCCGGGTCAAACTGGACCTGCTTGGCGGCAAGCTCCCGGCCCGTGTCCACGTCATAGCACAGGTAGACTTGCCCAAAGGCGCCCTGTCCTAGTAGCTTGCCCCGCCTCCACGTTAGCGGAGCGCCGGGAGCTGTGGACACAGAAATGCAGGAGGACACTCTTGGCCAGAAGTCTTCACAGCGTGGAAAATGCTTCTGCACGAATTCTCTTTTCAAACGTCTTCAGTGCCCATTGAAATGCTGAAATCAGAATATTTGTCTGTCTGCGACATTGCCAGCATGATCGATAGCACTCTGTCTGAAATGCCGGAATCTTCCTCAGTTATGTGATCTTCTGCTTTGCATGCGCAGGCACAGTATTGCAGAAAACCCTCCTACACTGACTATGCTGTCCTGCACTCCATGCATGCACCTACTACAAACTCATTAATCTCCTACGGCTCCTGCAAACTAGGGAATGGTTGTTTTTATATGACACTAAAAAGGACCATCAAACAAGTGCTACAAGGTGGCCATTTTTTTCCATCTCAGCCAGCACATTGCAGGAAGTGACACCTCCCTGAACTCAACACAAGTACGGCTGAGCATTGTGCAGGGCCGGGGGGGGGGGCGGCGAGTCACGCTCACACTTGCAGGGGACGGAGTGGTCCTTAAGACGCAGGCGGCCCTGCACCTCCAAAAGCTGCCGAGCAGAGCCGAGGCTCTCCTCACTGTTGTTCAGCAAGCGGCTCGATGGCACCAGCGTGAAAAGGTTCCCCTGAGGCCGCCGGATACGCGGGAAGGTCCGTCGGCCTGGAAGGATAGGAAGCAGATATATATGGCCACATATCCACAAAAGGAAAGAGGGATAAGGACTGAGGTCACATTCCTAGACGAGCCATTTACATTCGAATTTCTGCTGAATAAAGGCCTGCATGTAGGACGATGTTAAATATTTTGCCTTTTAAAATGTAGTGAATGTAGTTAGTTTAAATGTTTTACCTAACTGCTTTTAGCATTTGTGCAATTCTGTAACTTAAGGTTTGACAGAGAGCTAATTTAATAACCATTAATGGTACAGTAATTCAGTCAAAACCAGAATTAAGGCAGGTTAACCCAGAGCACAACTGAAGCAAAGACCACTGTACGGTCTCAGACCAGTGCTGTAGGAAAACTAAAGTGTGGTGTCAGACCTTCATTGTGGTCTTTGCTCTGTGGCGAGATGTGGTACCGACGGGGATAGGTGCCTCCCTTTGCCGCCCTGTCGTAGACGTAGTTCTCGCGGTCTGTAACGCAGCAGGGAAATGAGACATAGTGACTTGCAGGTGCTGAACAGGAACGAGCCTGCCTGCCTACCAGCCAGCCAGCCGGCCGGCTAGCACCTACCGGAAAAATCCTGACGGTTGTCTGGGAAACTTTTGGCTCTGTACATCCGTGACTTCCTGACAGCCGGGCTGTAGGGTCAGAAAGTCCTGGTGAACGATGGCAAGCAGCACCGCGTTGGCCTACCTGTCTGCTAATCGCCACGCATGTTATTCTGTTAAAATACCAGCTAAGACAGCAAATGGTTAACTGCTATGCCCACCAGTCTAGCAAACCGTCTCATAAATGTGACGAGAGAATTTATTTCCAAGCAAAGCGAAACGATTCACTGAAAAACTCAGTGATCGGTTTGGTTGTTCAGTCAGTGTGTTGATGGTAGAGTATCCGTGATAAATGTGCCATATTGTTCTAGGAGAGCTTGGTCAATAAAGAGAAGTCATTTAACATAGGACTACAAGATATTCACCATATGTCCAAAAATTTACTGCGACATTCCTGGATAGCAGAACTTGGCCACGTATATCACGAGCAATTTGTTTTTTATTTTTTACGTGGACTGCTAAGAGACGTGACCTCAACTGGCTGCTATGCCCACGCAGCCAAGGCCTTTCCAACGGGAAACCGGACCGGGTCTCACACGCCAGCTTCCTGGACTCACCTGCCTGAACTGCTGTCCAAGGACAGGCAGCTGCCTGAGATGGAGTTTTCTGTGCTGCTCCAGGGATCCAGTACCTTGGGGTGAAACCACGTACGTCGTTGCGTAAGACGCACAGGAAAACACGACTGATCTTAGTCTTGTGCTTATTAATGGCTCTCCTATAAATGGAATGCATGGTAAAACAATTCCAGAAGGACTGCCTGCACCATATTCCCAAATTAGCCCCTATTTTCTTCAGTGGCATGTTGCAGGACAGAGGATAACTATGTAAGAAAAGCACATGTGACAGGAAGTGCTTAGAATAGTGGGGGCAGAGTTTTGGGGTTGGCACGAGTCTGGCTCTCTGTCCAGCTCTCCCTATCATGTGTTATTTCCAGCCAGACGCAGATAGCATCAGCGGCTCCACATTAGATACGGGAAACACAGGGAAAAGCTGAGCGACCGCATACAGGAGAACGGGGGAGGGGGAAAAAAAAAAAAAAAAAAAAAAAAAAAACCTCAAAAGCTGATTAATCCGTTTATTAGAGTCAGTGCCTCCCATTTCCTCAGCCTGCTGCTGGACGACCCATAATGCCTTGTTCCTACTGAGGATCTCACTTGCTTTTTTGAGGGCTCTCCAGAGGTTTAGAAAACAGGGAACCCGCCACTTCCACAATCACCCCAGCGCGATTTTGAAAAACGGACATTTCTTTGACAGTGGTACTGAAATACAGCCTTCCCTATTGTCTGCATCTTCCCAGTCAGAAGTTGGACAACATGTAATGGGTATTCTCAGATAATTACTGTACAATAACTGCTGTTATCACATTACAAATAGTATAGTCCAAAATGTAAGTGACTTTATAAACCCAGTGGTAGTGCTGGATCTCAAGAGCATTTTAAGCTAATGAAAGCCTAATGTTTAAAGACAGGATTTCCAAAGTACGTTCCTGTTTTCAATAAACTGACAGGTGGGCCAGCTGTCTGTCCTGTATATGGGTGGATGCATAGGTGGGGTGACTGTCTGCCCAGTATGTGGGCAGATGCATAGCAGCTGTCTGCCCGATATGCGGGTGGATGTACAGGACGGAGGTGAGTGACGCTGTGACTCACACACTGGTCCAGGGTCTCTGGGATGAACTCGCCTTCACTGTTGATGCTGGTGTAGGAGCCCTGGCGAGCGATGTGTTGCTGCCGCTCTGGGACATACCCAGGGGGCGGAGAGCTACGCCCCGTGTTCTGGGAGCCTTGTGGGCCGGATGGGCAAAAAAAAAAAAAGAGAAACATCACAATGGAGGGCCCTCACGACAGAGGTGCTGATAAAGGTTAATGATGTAAGTAAAGCATACGGATCAGCCTGAGGGTCCTTAAACACACACATGCTCAGTGTCACCACTCGAGATTGACATCTATGTCCGTATTAAGTCATCAGGTCTACTATGCTATGAGTCTCCTAGAAGTGAAGATCTGTTCCTTGTACACCTCAGACTGCCTTAAACAGGAGCTGCCATAGCTTCAGATATGACAAATTTCCAGCATGAGGACTTTTATGTTTACTTGTACCCGTCAGATCTGCCCCTCACCCAACCCCTCAATCCCATGTTGAGCTCAGCTAATAGCACAGAGCAATCTGATTGGCTGGCCTCCAGCAGCCTATTGTGGGGCAGTAAAGTAGTGGTGGACAGGAAAAGGAAGCGGACCCAGAACTCAGAGGAAGCCAGCCGAACAACAGAAAGGAACGGGGGGGCGTGGTTTGGCACGGGAACACCACTTGTAATGTGAGTAACGTATGTTTTCCCAAACTGAGATTTAATTCAGCAATCACAACCAGCCTAAACTGTTTCTGAAAGTACAGAATTCCGTTATGAGAATTACTGAGAATCACGTTTCTTTTCATAAAAGAGCAGCAGCATCAACACTTAATGTATAGAAGAAACCAGAGGTGATACGCAACGTAACGACGGCACGGTCACCAAACACTCCTAGGACTGGGGGTTCAAATCCCACCTCTGGTCTGTATGTGAATTTTGGATCTTCTCCCTGTGTTTCCTCCAGCTACTCCCACAGTGCAAATTCACGCAGTTAGGCAAACTGAGATCACAAAGTTGCCCGTAATATGAGAGTGTGTTCATGTGTGGGTCCACAATGTTCTGACATTACTTCTGATGTCTTGACTTCAGCATTTCCTGGTCTTACATTCAGCAGACACCTGTGGACCAAAGGTCCAGTGGACACTCACCAGCGGAGTGGTGTCTCCCCCTGGACTCTGGGGAGCGGAAGGTGGTCGTAACGTCACTGGTGGACTGGGAGGTCCTAATGCGCACCTGCTTACAAACTGTGCCTTGAGAGGAGGGCGAGGTCTGAGGGTAGGGAGACAGGCATCGTCTTACACGTCTGTGTTACTGTACTCACGAGCGGGACGAGATCATGACAAACGGTATCAATCATGCTCTACACTATGGGTAATCATTCTGTTTTTACTTGCTTTAGTCACTCCTTGTTTTCCATGAGTTAGTCCCTTGCACTTCAGCAGAATGTAAATCCACCTGGGCCTGACAATGATTTCTTCAACGAGGACCAATCGCACCATTAAATTAATCATTGCCCTACTGTCAAAAAAATACGTCATACTGTCTGGAAAAGTATAGCTAGGGTGCTGGAAGGCAGGAACGTCAAAAGAACGACGTCTGATGCCGAGGGACTTTGGCCCCCGAGAATGACAACAAGCTCATAACCAAACACTTAGGCATTGCATGGAGCCCTCATCGGGGCGTGGAGTGACACAAACAGACAGGGATGGTGGCTGAGCGTGGACACGACAGCGTGCAGCACTGACGTCGTTATGCTCGGGATGCAGAAGCAGGATCTTAATGCTTTTCATGTTGGAGCTGCGGTCCAGGAGGTCAATGGCGGTGTCCAGGTTGTCCTGGTGGTGCAGGGGTATGGACAGCTGTACAGCAGGGAGAAACACAACAGTAAGCAGCACTCTGACTGCAGCCAAACCCAGCTTACCCAATGTGCACTCAGTACCTCATTGTTCATATAGTAGAGGTTCAACCGTTGGCCAAACATGGCTGCCACCTTCTGCTTGAGCTCTTCAAACTGCACTGGCCGTCCGAACATCAGGACCCTGCAAGCACAGGCGGGCGGGTTGGCACACGTGAGCATGCAAAAAGCACGTCCTCAAATATGCCAGCTGCACTGGTGAAGTTTTACACTTTACAGGCAGCCGCAGGAACCCCCCCCCCCCCCCCCCCCCCCCCCCCCCCACCCTCTCAGCCCCTCCCCGGGCTAGCTGCTCCCGCCCTTAGCCTAACCATGAGGGGGGCTCTAGCGGGAGGCCGTGCCGGCCGTC
>JAACJT020000075.1:22517956-22540456 GCA_009936485.2 Gymnarchus niloticus
ATGAAAAAACCCCGCCCCAAAAATTCCCGGCGGCCCTGGTGAATTTTTACCCTTAAGAGGCCCCCCCGGGACCCCCCCCCCCCCCCCCCCGCTGTAAACTGCACAATTCTACAGCCAGCGGAGGTTTTTAACTCCAGTAGCAAAGGTCAGGGACGAATGACTTACCTCCTCTCCCCGCAGAATTCAAACTTTACTCTCACATCGTCCTACGAAAAGCGGGAGAAGAAGCTCGTATGAGAGGCTGCAAAGCTCCTGGCTGCACGGCAGGACCATGACCGAAACCCTGTGCGGTCATACTCACTCTGAACGGCTACTGTAGCAAATTAAATTATCAAAGCTTCAGACGTGAGCTAATTGTGGACTAGGACTAACCCTACAGAGCTTCTGAGGTCAGTGGGGTGGAAACATTTAATAAGGATCTTTAGTGTGACCCACGATAAGATTCAGAAAACCCACAGAAGTTGGAAAACAAGACACCAAAACACACTTTAGAGACTATTTTCAAAACAATTTCAGTAGACATTTGAAAGTAGAACACCAGTTGAGATAATATATTTTTATTTTAAATAATTAAGAAGCACTTTGTACAGGTCAATTTGGGGAAAAAAAAAAAAAACACTAGTACAGGAGTTAAAGTGTTTGTGGCTGAGGGTCTGCCAACACACCTCAAAAGATGCCAAGCTCACCTTCCCACTCGCGGAGCTGGCCGTCTTGGTCTTGCCTGTGCAATAGGCCGGCGGTGGCTGGCGGCGAGACGTCTGAAGGGCCACCAGGTCCTTCATAATGGATTGGAGAGCCTGATGTTCATCTGAGGGGCCCGGCAGGTATGTACAGAAAAGAGGGAATTTGGAATGAGAGGATGTGAAATGATACATTATAATAAAGAGAAGAGGAGAGCAAGAGTGAATTTAAATGCTGCACACATTAGCATGCAGGAATAACATAATGAAAAAGGATACATTTACACTTATTTCCACATAAATAAGAATTCTGCCTGTATGTTCTTCCCCCCTCAGTGCATCTAAGCACGTTCTAGATAGACTCAAATTCAAAGCTGCTGAAAATATTTGATTTAACTTGGGAGGAGATGTTAATTTTTGATTAGGGAGCTTAGCGTTTGTGTTTTGGAATACCTTCTCTACATGAAAGCAACTGCACGATTTGCCATGACATTTGAATCAAAGTTTATTTGCAGCGGGCCCTGGGAAAGCAGACCGTGGATCTCACATTCTTCAGAAATTTCATAACTACTGTACGAGACTTCTGTACCATAGCTCTAGCAGACCACAGATTAAATGCTCCATTTCATACACGCAAACCTTCCTAACTACGCTTTGGAGATGAACAGTGCGCCATCTCTTCAAACCTTTCAGGTTACGCTGTGCCCGTTACTAGAGAAACACTTTGTTCATTGTTGTAATGTGCACATCAACTCCACAGGAGCATAAGGAGAACTACTTACTTATTAGCATTAAATTACTTCAACTGCTAAATTAATAAATTAAAGGACAAACTAGTCAAAGGAGGAATTTATTGATCTTTTCCAACCTCTGGAATGCAATGGAATCCAAGACCCAATCGCATTGAGCGTCGTTTCGATCCTTAAACATTTGTTTGATGTCAGGTATCCTTTCTCCAGCAACATTATTCAATTTTCCCATTTGTGGGAAAACACCTTGCATGTAACATTGGATGGGAGTCTGACGGGTCCGTTGATATAGTGCCTGACACGATGCAAGCCAATTATCGATGATGAAGGAGCCCAGAATAATGAGCTGATGGCTCAACGAGTCTGGCTTCGAACCTAATTACTCAAATGTAACTAGCTTTGGGTAAGGAGAAAGCAGACAAAAGCTGTGGAGTCAGACTAGGAAAAAAAAAATGAGATCCAGAAGATCTGAAAGATCTGCTGAAACTTCTGAAACGCAGCAGAATTGACCGGTGCCAACACTCAAAATATCGGAAATTGGAAGAAGCGAGGAAAGTGATTAAAGTGCTTGAATACCTCAGGACACACAAAACCATCACTCGCTCTAACGTGCGACAGCATTGATTTTGTTTAACAAATTATTAAATATAGATTTAATATCCCATCACAACAAGCCAAAAAGACAAGGCCAGCGACTCTCTGGGTGAGATACCAACCAAAACACACACACATATATATATATATATATATATATATATATATAAAAAAAAATAATAATCATCCCTGGTGCTTCTCAGACAGGAAGCTGGACAAGGGAAGGAAAACGGAAAGTAGTTCCCTTCTCATTTGTGCTCACACTTCTGTTTTTGAGGAATTCCAAGATAGATGCCTGAGAGCAGGCTTGTTGTTGAAGGTGCTGAAGAGGTGAAACAGACACGACCTCAGCAGAAGGTTAACCAGGGATTATGTCAGTGAAAGGTGAAAGCGAACACAAACACCTCCACACAGACATGCTTGGGCTTATGAGGTCACTTTAAACGAATGTTTTCCACTGCCATACAAATGTCAAGCCAGGCAGTGTAGGCTTTGGTGTTTTCCAAAAACCAGACTGTCGCAGTTAGAATCTGGTTTGTAAGATCCCATTTCCGGGGAAAGCAGCTCCAAGTCGCAGGCCATAAATCAAGATAATAAAGCCAGAAGATAACTGGCAGGAATAGACTGGTCAAATGAGATGATTTTGACTGCTACATCTATTGGGTTCATACCACAGACCAACAGTGAACTCACCCATTCTGGCAGTGTCCACTGCTGTTCTTAAACAATATCAGATTTCTTCAGGAAGTCTGGAACTTGTGATTGATCTTCTCCACCAACAAACTGAGGACCACCTACCCATTAGAATGGAAAACGAATGCACAATTCAAATCAGGCATCATCGTCAGCAACATCGTCACGTTGATGTTAATGATCATAACAACGGTCACAGCGGAAAGATATGATGCTAACTAAACTAAGTACCTGGAATTAAGTACAGGTGCTGGCCCAGAATAACTCTTTGCATATTATTCTATGATTATGCAGCACCGGTCTTCTCCACGCTGCACATGCACTGATTGAATGACACTCAACGGCAGCTCAATATAACAATATGTCATCAAACCTCGTACTGCACAGACTGCGCAAGAATTACAAACATCCATCCAAGGCAATAATGACTTTGCATCATCTCTACATACTGACAAGGAAAGGAGATGCAGTCAGTCCTCAACATCTGCCTGTAAGGCATACATGTACAAAAGTGGAAGATCTGAAAATTAGACCGCATTAACCTTCAAGTTTTCCAGGGTTGATCAGGGTTGTAGGAACATCATTATTGCTCAGGGAATACAGAAGTCATGAAATGCGTCTCACCTGCTGCAGGATTATCGGTCTAACTTCCACCCAAGACGTCCTTCAGCAATAACAGCTGTATTAAATCTGAGCTAACTCTGCACACCCCGACTTAATTCGTATTAGCCAATCTAAATTCGGAAATTCCTGTGTAAATGTCGTTTTGCAGCCAAAAAAAGACTTAGCGAAACTAAACTCAAGTACATTAGTCAATTTGACACGAATGGTTTCGTTTTCCAAACGGTGTCTTATTTACCAACACAATAAAATCAAACGTTCAGCGATACTTTAAAGTAGCAAAAGGAGTGAATACCCGAAATGAGCTGCTGATACAAGACATCCTAAGAGGAAGATGCCTGCCGGCAGGCACGCATGGGGACCATAAATCACACTAATATTACATACTCGCATTTAATGACTGCAAAAGGCTCTTCTCAACACATACAGGCGGCAAGAAGAGAGCATAAGTTTTAAGAAGGACTGTCCTCCAGGCTGCAGTGCAGCTCTCCCCGACTTCACAGCTGCTTTCCTGCAGATCTGCAACTTTCATCTTTATCCCCGATTTAAGAACTTAACGCACGTACCCCTTCCAGTGTGGTGCCAGGTCTTTTCGGTGGGAACGTACACATGCGACTCCTGGAAACTTCAAGACGTCATGTGGACGATAAATCGTGAACGTTCGCTCCAGAATAAGGATGATTTAGCTGTAACTCCAGGATCACTTTCCTTGGCAAAATGAAACAGCGTTACATAAAAACGTTACATTGTTGTGATTGTCGTCATACGAAGTCTCCGCACGCCTTTCAGTTTATAATCTTACATGCATCTCGACTTTATGCAATGCAAACGCAGCTCACAGCAAAGCTATTTATTAATTGCAAATTGCCTGCAAAACAATCACCCACGATGCTTTAACACGGCATATTTCCCTTTCTACTCCTGTAGATTCCTGGACTGGACTTGACGATCTTGACATCAGATCTCCGATGGCACAGCGATCGCGCACAAAAACGCGAATTTCGTTTCTAAACACCCGTGCTGAGAGCGCAGTTATTCAAAAATGCCACTGCACAATAACGAAAAGGTTTAGATGACAGCGTTAAAAAGTATCAACCGGAACCCTCCAAATATACGTCCAGAGGAAGTAAAACTTGCGGGGTTTCCCCTTACTTTTTTTAAATCCTGTACACCGCTTGTCAAGTGAAAACAACGCGCATTTATGAAGACGGGCTTAATATGAAGAAGAAACTGCACGGAGATCCTAACCCTCGGTGACAAATGCGCTCTTTGGAGCGACCAGGGACATTCGCATGTTTCAAACATAGACTTAGGGCGACTAGATCGGCTTCCAGTTCCACACCATTCTCTTTTTGCCCCAACTGAATGTGCCCGAGTGCATAACTGCTGATATTTTCATACAGATGTTTGTGATTAACAAATTACAATTAACTTAGACACAGAGCATCGCAACTTTACTCAAAATTGTTTTCCCTTATTTGCACACGTCAGGGGATATTTAACTCTGTTAGACATAAAGCTGGTCAGTACAAACAAGCAATGCTAGACAAGATTATCCTTTTTACAGTAACTGTTCATGATGCTTTACAATGCTGATGAGAACCATTATCAATCATTCAAATTCAGCGATTCTGTGTGAGGCTCACAGATCTGCTCTTTCCAGGTACAGTATATTACTTGGACCGACACACCATTTGGGATTGACCAGTTTTAATAATTTCCACCATTTAAATGTCCTGTTAAAACTGTGACAAATACTTTAAGTGACCGCCTGAACTGAGGAACAGAAGAACATGGTGATTCCACAGGTCAATGGTTACACAAACCATGACTGGGTCCTCCGCTCATTCCCATTCAACCTGCTTTGGGTTAGTCCTGTGCTTGAATGTTGTCCCAGACACGAACCACGTCGGGGTAACTGTTGAGAGAGTCCAGCAGCTGCGAGGCAGACTCAAGCTGCTCTTGGATCAGCACGGTGTAGTTGCAGGACACGTATTCCAAGCCGGCTGACTGCGTGGCCAACCCCAAGTCCTCCAGGGCGCTCCGTACAACCCGCAGTGCTGACGGCTCGCAGATAAACTGAGGCAGGTGGGACAACGGCGTCATCAACAACAATGGACGGACAGAAACCCAATTGAGCTCACGTTGTCGGCGAGCAAGGCCGTGCTTCACATGTTCCGCCAATCATGCTCTGGAGAAATTGTACCTGCAACAGAGGCTTCTCCTCTTCATCCTCCGTCTCCCGCACGTCCTCAGCGCCTGCCTCGATAGCCTGCTCCAACGCACGTTCCATGGACACGTCGTCCCTCGCGGCGACCACGACTCCTTTTCTCTCAAAACTGTGTCGTGCTCCATCGCACATCATCCCACTGAAGAAGAATGAATGAATGAATGAATAACCATGTTACAAAGTTAATATCATAATATGTAACGATTCCTACTAACTAAACGTGCTGCCTGACAAGGTGCAGTACCATGTTCTTGTTTGGTAGCTAGGGCGACTACATTCACTCACAAGAGACTTAGTTTAAAATTGTTCCTCTGGTTCAACTTGTCCAAATACTTTTTTTTTAAGCAACATACCATTTAGAGTTGAACAACAAAGAGACAGCAAAATGAAATGTTCTTGTTTTTACAAACATTCTAATAGCAGTTCTGACCCATGTTTCTGGATTAGGTGTTTGATATGCTGGTGGGTCCTCGTGTTGTTCTCAGTTAGAACTTCAATAAGTAACATGGAGCCACCTGGTCCCCGAGCCTCATACGTGTATGACGAGCCAAGCTTCTGTTTCTCCTGCAGGGCAGCAAAGCCAGACTTGTACATTATCCACAATACATTCTCATGTAGAACCCTTCATTTTTTATAGACAATCTCAGACTAAGCCATTACCATGTGGAGATTCATTACTGACCAAACTGACTTTGCACTTGACTACGATTCATAATGAGCTGAATACTCTCTGACAAACCGTTTATAACCGGGCTGTAGTTCATTCGTTATATATCAGGATGCAAGGTGATGGGAACAGTTCTTGTGCCTGGATGGCTCAAATGCATGAAGAATCTCTTCAAAGGGTCAAAGTCTTCCGGAAAGTTCTTCCAAACTCCTTGAGATAATTAATTAAGTCTAGAACCACGGGACCCAACTGATTCGGACTCAGCCGCTCTCTAATTCTGAGTCGAAGCACTAAGAACTCTACTTGGACAGTCGATGAAATCACTTGAATTTGTAAACATCTTTCATTGCGTCCAAGTCCGTGGCCATGTTGACACCTAGTGCTCACGTGAGGTTTCACTTTCCTGTTACTGGAAATGTGTTTGGTTCAAAGTATGACATCATGCAATGGATATGATACAACAAAACTATCCAAGTATGGAGAAAGTCTTCAGTGGGGAAGACAATGAAGTTACCTGGTGGAAGTGTTTTTTTTTTTTTTTAAAAGTCACTCATACGATCCTCTCAATGAACTCTTATAGAATATCAAATACTTTAACGCAAATTCTGCAACACTCATACGCAGTTTTTAAACACAAATACTCATCGGAGAAACGCAGAATTACATTTTCCCCACTGTCTTCACCGTCATGCGGCGCGTTCTATAAAATTTACGTAACCACGCCCCCAGTGCACTGTACTGAACCAGTCGTTTCTCCATGCGAATCCTACGGAAGTCTCACCGCCCCTTTGATGGCAGCCTCGATGGTGGCCTTGGGCATGTTTTTGCTCCTGCACTGCTCCACCAGACTGGCCAGCTGAGGATTGAATTCTGGGTTTGACCCTCCCTCTGGCAGGCAGGCATACAAAGATAAATGAAGCACACAGATAAAACCCTTGGACTGAATACATACCGGGAAAAACTTCTTACAATAAGATTTTCATGCACTACCACATGCAGGCAAAAGCTGTGAACTAACCATTTATTTAGCACTGAACAACAAAAAACAACAAACTCTTTAAATAATTTTAAAAAGCAGAAACGTTTACCTCTGACTGCTACCCTGATCATCATCGTTAATTTCATGAATATCTGGCTTCGAACTGCATCTTTGGGTCCTTTTACGTTTTTCACTTTGGACCATTTATTATGACCGGCGTACAGCACTGGGCACTGGTGTATTGCACGGAGAGGCTGGGGCCCCGGCTTTGGGGACCAACATGATGCCGTAAGTTGACAGTAGGCTGGAGGTGTCTGTGAGGCAAATAAACCCCTGATCAAGGTGAACCTGTGACAGCGCCAGGGTAGAAGACCCCTTATCACCACCTTAGTGGCCATACGTTCCAAGGTACCGCTCCTGCAAACAAAAAGGAGGAAAAAAACATCGGGTTTGTTATTTGATGACTTGTAAACATAACCCAAATACACTCTCGACTCATCATTTATCCAGAAACCGATCACTAAATGTAAGCTATCGTCTTAATCGTACTATTATTAGGCACACCTCTGATAATACAAAACGTTATAATCATCCTGTCACCAACCTGAGAAATGCTACTATTTGAAATCACAGGGGAATCTGATTTGACTGATATTAGTAAACCCGCGACCCTGACCAGGGTAAGGGGTTAGAAAATGGATGGATGATATTAACAAAGCTAGCATCTACAGTTATATATAATTTACCATTCTAATATTTTATTACAGTTGCTAAGTAGGCTAAGTCAGCAGTACATCTCGGTCAAAATGTTAATATTTCTATTATTCGAATTTACTCATACTAATGCAAGCACTACAAAGAACGATCAGCAAAACACATTTTTAGAGAAAAGAAAGAAAAAAACTGGATACGGGACAAGTATAAACGTGTTTTTATGAACTTACAACTTTGATGCTAAAGCCTTAAGGACAAGCAGGCATCTCCTGTCCGTCGCCTAAATATTCCGGAAGATACAAAGGCGACGGTCAAACAGTTCCCACTGAAGTTCTATAACGTTAATATTTGAAACGTTTAGAATTATAATTTTGTAAAACAAGGTCTTTAAACGCCCGTTGTATCAGTTTTTTTTTTCTCAATATACGTATAGTAGCCTTTTTATAAACTGCACATTTACTCAGTATAAAAAAGCCTGCGTTAAAATATATCAGCAGGCAAAAACGCCATCCGCTGGTAGGCGAATTTCATGTCTGGGAATGATCGATCATATCCCTACCGACAGCGAAAAGAAACCTCGCTGCTAAGATCAGACTAAATAAAGTACAGAACTATAGGTAGTTACATTTCAGGAAGGTGTGTTAATGTATAGTATAAGAACAGGGTCTGCATTGCATCTGCAAAATGACAGATCATTTCAGCAAACTATTCTGTTTTAGATTTCATCTGTTTTGTTATTTACCTGTAGAATTTATAGAAGTTTTATGCTGCATTTGAGAAATTGAAGAAACGTGTGTGTAAAATCAAGAGGGAATAAAACTTTTGATGAAAAGCCTGCCTTTTTAATACATTTTTTTGATGTAATCATTTTCATGATTCAAAAAGTACAAAAAAAAAAAAACCTGAAAATATTTTTAGAATAAGGCCTCACAAATCTTCCCCAGGCTGCGTTTAAAGCACACTCCTCTTGTAAAATGATTTTCATCGGGTGGTCTTACACAATCTATATAAATATATTTGTGATCATTTATTGTTTCTGATATAGCATAAAAATATGCATACCTTTGAAAGAGGTAAGCACTTTTCTGGACTCAAAGAAGGTAAGAGCACAGAAAATGAGGAAGTTTGGATATCTGAAACACAGTACGTGCAAAATGCATACAGTACAGAAAATGTAGTTGTACTGAATAATAATAATCTTCATCATGATAATCTTCATGGTTAGTATTTGCAATCTTTATAACATTTCATCAACACATAATCATAAAGGACACCATATAAAACAAACATTCATTTGAAATTCTGCTTTAATTAACATTTAAATTCATTTTACACACTCAGCATTCCAAACTGTGAAAAGTTTATATAAGTGATGGTATTATTCAAAGTATGCTACAATGCATCTTTGAACTTTACAAACCTAAGATTGCAGAAAACACTGAAATATCACAAAATGGTCTATTTTAAACCTTTGGCTGAAGCAGAGGGTGATGTTATCTGTAGATGGTAATGCAGGTCTGATACAGGTGATAAATTTCACAATATATGTAACTAACTAATTTTTTTCTGGTTCAGTTAATGCTCCAAATATTGTGTGAATTGAACAGAAGTGACTATCTGAGCATTTTATACTGAAGAGACTTGGTAAGACTTAACTGTTAAATTACCTATGGAACAGACAATTTACTGGCAGAATTTGTGGTCTGACAATTAAATTGCAGGTCCTTCAGGAACTAAGAAAGTTCTCAAAAAGGGAGGTCCAGTTTCATTTATAGGAAATCAACTGAAAAATCATAAACACAAAAACAATGCATAAAAAAAAAAATTAAAAAAAATAACCATAGTTCCGAAACACAACCGATCAGCAGTGCAAATTGCTTTGCCACAAAAAGAGAACTACTGTGAATATGTTCCTGGTTATGCTGGAGAGGCTGTTCAGTTACCTGGCAATGAGCTCTGCGTAACAATCTCAAGGTCAAGCCAAACCCCCCCTTGCTTTCCATGGGTTGTGTGAACCGATTAGCGAGTCCCACTGTCACAAAACAGCTCACAGTTACTGGCCTCCATGATCCCATCCAGTTTACCCGTACCCTGACTGAAACTCTAATGTGGGTCATTCATCAGTCTCTCTTTTCTTCCACTAGAGAACACTGACAAGCCTGTCAGTAGTTGGCTAACGTTTAATCTTTGCCTGACTCATATAATATCATGAAATAAGAATGACAGGACGTCTTTTAAACTGCAACATCAGACAGGGTCTTCCTGAGTTCTGTCGTGTGATCTCAGAGGTAGAAAGGAATCACCACTTTCCTCTGACAGGTGAATATAACGGGTGGTCCATTTTCAGACCTTGTGCACTGATTCACTCCCATCATTGCACTGGTACATTCGCCAGTACCTTCAGGTGCAAAAGAGGACAGGATGTGGTATGGAGACTTCCTGTTCAACTCAGTCTGCCAGGGCTGCATTACTCCACACTTCACATTCATTTATACATCATTCAAATATTCATTCAATAATCTCTGTAGGATTAAAAAAATCTGATCAGCGTAAAGAAAAGTGCAGCTATCTTTTTGACTTGGCAATATAAAAATTTGCTGACATAAATATCAGTAGAGATCACAGCAATGTATCGTACATGTTTTGTAAGCATCGGCCACATGTACGCAAAGAATCACAATTCCAGTTTGAGGGTTTCCCCTTCACAAAATAGCAATAAGCCACCCCAGTGTCTCCATCTTCCACCAAGAGTGTGGATCTACAAACGAAGCTAAACCCACACCAGTACAGCCACTAGTGAAACTCTTGAAAAGGATGTAGAAACTCAGCACAAACCGAAAATCTGAATTCACACGAGCTCATGCTAAAACTCACGCAACGTAAATCGCCTTCCCTCACACACGCACTCCTGTGAACATCAACCAAACATTACATAATATTCATGCCAATCACAACATCATGTAGTTGAGGGCAGAGTTGTGCTTTGTGATTTTGAGGGTGAACATCGAAACGATTGTCCGCAATGCTCCAGTCATTAACAATATATGTAGGTCATTCTTATTGCTCAAATATTTTAACAGCATATCTGTAAGAAAAAATACCCTGCCTGATCAAAAAAAACATCATCGTTTGAATTTAAATAAGCACATACTTAAAAGCTTCAAATAGTCTGGTCTAGGATCAGCAACATTATGCAGCAATAAAATCAAGTCAGCTGAGTACCTGAATCTACTGAATGACCAGGTTATCCCTTCCATGAATTTTCTCTTCCTTGATGACACGGGCGTATTCCAGGATGACAATACCAAGATTCATCAGCTCACACTGTGAAAGCCTGGTTCAGGGTCCTGACCTTAAGCCCATTGAAAGTCTTTGTGATGCGGTTGGAGAAGATTTTACGGAGTGGTTCAACTCTCCCCTCGTCAATACAAGATTTTGGCAAAAAAAATAATGCAAAGCTAGATGAAAATCAATGCTGAGATGTCACATAAGCTAGTCAGATCAAATCACCGTGGCATAATCAAAGCTAAAGGCAGTCCAATGAAATATTAAAGTGTGCACGTTTTTGGCAGCGTAAGTGAAAATATAATTTTACAAGCTGCAGAAATGTAACAATCATAATAATGCTGAAAAACACAATGTATTTATAGCCTCAGGTAAGTGTATGGCTGATGTGTAAACAACATTTTAATTTCATCATCTTCCCACAATCGTCATACGTTAATCCGAACATTTAAAATATTTGTTCAAGACAACAGCGTTGATGTCATTTAAAATCATTATTCAACCTAATATTAAAATAAAACAAACAATGATAGCTCATCCACATTCTATTTGGGAGCTCAACCGAGTAAATAATAGAAGTATCAAAACCTATCTTAAAAAGAAAGCCTGACTTTACGATAAAATGTTAAAATACCAGCATGCATGAGCAGATGCCTTAAGTGACTGTGGGTATAGGAGACTGCTAGTGGTGCAGGTTACCATAAAAAACGTGCATAATGCACGTTCAAAGACTGAACGGTCACAGACGCGAGGGGTAATGGTCGCGAAACAGGACAACACGGTCACACTTTCTTGGTCTCGGGCTCCTTGGAGGTCCACAGCTCCTTGTGCTGACGCCGGCCGAAGCCTTCGTCGTAGTTCCCCTTGCTCTTGAAGAGCTGCTGGAAGTGTGGCTTGCAGTAAAACTCGCCCTGCAGAGCGGCGTAGGAACCGAGGCTGCCCAAGTAGAAAGAGAAAAAAGAAGTTCGCCATTTCAGTTAAACCGCAAGATTAAATAATGTGACACAAACATTACAGCTGTGTGTTAGCTAAAACCAGTACATGTGGCATTCATTTGCTTGTTTGTGAGCAGGAGCAGGACTTGTGGATGCGAGTGTTCATGGGACGTTTTTTTTTTTTTTTTACCTAAGTTTGGTGTTGCAGTGCTTGCAGCAGAAACAGGACGCATGGAAGACCAGCTTGTCGGCCACCAGCCTCTCCATGGGATAGACTGCCTTCCCACAAGATGAACATGTTTCCCTCTGAGCATTAAAACTGTACGCCTAGAGCATACAGACACAAACAGCGAAATACCATATGTTACTTGGTGGCTGATGAATTTAAGTACAGTCATTTACCTTTGTTATTCCCATGACCAATTGGTGTCATCCTGAAGTGCTTGACAGAGGGAGTGTGTAAGGTTTGTTCAGTTTGATGGGACAGCAGAGGAATGGAGAGTGAAAGGCAGAAAATCCCAGGGTTTATTACAGAATTAGCCATACCTTAAGCCGCTGAACGGGTTTGTCGTCCGAGGCTGCACTAGTGTCCTGGAATGAGCACAAAACAATCATTAGGCCTCAGGACATTTATGAAGTTTCTTTTACATCTACTGCAAAATGAGAAATCATTTTTGCATTACAATAGACTCCTTTCCCATGATGTGTGCGCAGCAATGGCCTGGAATCCCATTCTTGGTGTTTTACTGCCTGAAGCCTACTTTATACTTCACTTTTCTGTGCTCCATCACGGTCCACACACGTGTCTATCCTGCATTTATCAGTGTACACGTAGGTTGGCAGTTACTGGCGATGATATTTCACCCAACCAGCAGAGAGCACATGTTGTTTTTGCAGTCCGAATGAAGCATTAGTAAGCTTAAATGAAGCTTAAATGGAAGCATACAACGCCTACACAATGGCGACTGAGAGCGACCTGCTTTGTCTTCTGTTCACTCTTCTTGAGCGATCAGTTGTAAACGTGCAGGTACCTCCGCACTTCCTCACACAACTCCCCATCGAAGGCGTCCACGACGAATACTCTCTTCTTCTACTCCTTCTTCACTGACATCTGTTCATTTTAATTTGGCACTGCCATCTACTGGAAATTCCCTGCAGTGCGCCAATCCCTTCCTTGCACACGTGCAGTCGTGGTGCACCAAGGCACAAGAAACCTGCCAGACTAAATCTGGGCTGCACACGCACAATCTGCACACACACCCCTGATGACAAAATTTATATCATGTGCACCGTGTGTGGACCGTGACAGAACACGGAAAAGTGAAGTATGAACTTGGCTTTAGGTTCTATGTCCTTGCAGAAACCCCCCAAGATCCTGGACTTGAAAGGTAGCTGGACTGATTAAAACTTTGACACAAGACTGTTTACTTCTCAATAATTAATTCAGTCCGATGTTTTTAGAAAGGCTCTATAATACAACACCACAATATAAAAGTGGAAGGGCACAATTGTCATCTGTTTGCAACGCTGTTGTCGTTAGTTGTTAATGCACTAAAACAGAGCAAGCAATGCTAGCAGCCAACAGCTACACACTTCCACAAAGTCAGATGCCACTGATCTTGAGCAGCTTGAGAATATGAGCGATTATACTAGCCTCACAAGCAGAACCAAAGTGTACTCCCATGGGCTATTCCTAAGAATTCCTTCACTGGTTATTTACATGAGTGCCACTCACTGTCGCACTCGGTGCGTTAGCTAAAAAGTAAACACGCGCACCAGTTCATCTCACTGCCAGAACCTTGGGTCAGGCAGAACATGCACCTAGCAAACAAAACTCTGCACGCCTTTCACAACATGGCATAGCAGTCGAAGGGAGTTCTGTGTTGTTTTAGCGTATATCGTCATTGTACAACTTCTGTTTTATTTTGTATGACTGAAAATCTAGAGAACCACCAGAATATGCTAAAAGAGTATGGGTATTGGTGGATATACTGTATGTCGGACGGGATTTCAGCAGAACATTCCAGTAATAACAACAACAACTGGATTCTATATCTCACTTCAGTTCAGATCATTATGACATGTGTAGACACACACACACGCACACACACACACACACACACACACACACACATTTGTGTTATGTTTCTTAAAGGGACTTTGGATTCTGACCTTACTCGGATTAAAATGGTTCAAGATGCTTAATCATAACAAGTTGACTAAAGAAAGGGCCATTGGATCACGCTCCTCTAAAGAAAGAGTAAGCATCACTGGTAGATACAGGTTATAAGACAGAGACCTGATTGACTGCCCATGTCGGCAAGCTGCATGTAGATTATGACTGGATGAGGTTTGTGTACAGTGTAGTAGCTTACTGGGCCAAGTCAGGCGGGCAATCACCAGAAACAAATGGGCACTGGGAGACCAGGGGGCCTTGGCGATGGGTATCAACAGTGCTCAGCCGAGGGGAACCTCCTCAGCTGACTAATGGCAAGGATGTCAGTGCAATTATATTGCGACTGCCTGATGGAAAGTCCAGTCACTTCTAATCTGAAGTTTCAATCTCTTTAAAAAACTACTTCTGACATTCCCTGTGGCCTTACAGACACGTCGCCAGTACTTCTATGATTTCTACCCCCTCCGCCAAAAGCCCTACATAACAGTTCGACATGCAAAGACTCATACCAATATAAGCCGACTTGGATAAATGGGTAAGATTTACCCTTTACACCCTATTCTCATAGAGTTAATGACTCTCCTTCAAAACCCGATGACAACACAAAAATCGAAGGGAGATGTTTATTCAAGATATGAACCCTATTTCAACATGGTGTTAAAACCAAACTGCTTGTTTGGTCTTTGGTTGTACGGGTGTTCATATATCTCCATGAGCACTGAAATTAAATATTGGCAGTGAATTTAGCAGAACATCCTGCAAGTGAGTGTCTCAAACACAGATCTACAGAAACCAATTCTCTGTCAGTGGCCAGAAGGACCCCTGCATCCCAGAAGTGTCCAGTTCTTATGATCTGTAAAAATGCGTGTTCCTTACCGTTACTTTTTTTTATACCTCTGTGGACAAGGTGTACCAAAGTGACGGTTTCCAAGTGAAGCATGGCTACTCAAAAACAGGGCTCATTTGAGGAAAAGTGCAAAAACGATTGCACATTCTTGCAAAACCACAATTTCAGACCTGTGCAACTTCTGTGCGACATGCATGCACACACACGTGAAACTGAAGTTTTGCATTGATGAGACCACCACACTGGCTTCTATTACCCTCCTGTGTGCACCATGCTTGTTTGCACATTTGCTAATGTTTCATCGCCGTTGCTCCTCTTTGCCTTATTTGTACATCGACGCACATCACTACCATTAAGTGCCCATATCGAGGTGACTGGTAGCTCAGATAACACATCAGGCTTCCTGTGAAGCTCCCTTGTGCCCTAACAGGAAGTGGGGAGCCTGCGTGCAATCACACAGTGCAGGCCGTTTAAGAGGGTTACACTGATGATAGCACAGAGCTAAAAGGGTCCAGTTTAACCAAAAATGGACAACGGGCAGATGGGGTTTAAAGCTATGGACTGGTGTATATATTCTAGTCCTCTAGTTTGAACCAGACCTTTCATGACCATAACGTGAGCACATCGAAGAGAGCCTTACATTCCCTCCACTGTCATCCAGATGTCACAAGGTCTTGAACGACATACCGCGTGGACGTGGTCTCTAACGGTGTACCGAGTGAGCTCGGCTTTGATGAAGGGTCATGCTGAAGGCTTTAATGTACTAACTCACTCTCATTGTGTACACTAAGGACACGGAGCAGTGACACATTCTTGCACATTGTCACATTTTCATTGTGCATTTAGGTAGTAGATTGAGGCATTTGATTAGGGAAACAACACCCAAAATACTGTCTGCCTGTGCCCCGCCCATACCTACATTCCAAGCCATTTCATTAACCCCGCCTAATATGTTGAATTATGAATAATACTGTTTAAACATCTCATGTTCAATATTGATTACGTCTCCATATCCCATCAGGTGATATGGAGGCTCAGTGGTTAGCACTGCTGCCTCATACCTCCAGGGTTGGGGGTTCAAATCCCACTGCTGCTCTGTGTGAATGTGGAGTTTGCATTTTCTGTTCATGCGATGTCGATTTCCCCAGTTTAACGGCACACAGTTAGGCTAACAGGTGTGAAGGCGTGTGTGTATGTGCCACGAGATGGACTGGCATCCAATTCAGGCTATACGCTATGCCTGTGTCTTGTGGTGGTGTAGGATAGGCTCCAGACTCCCCCGCTGACTAAAAATAAGCCATTCAAAAATGGATGGACTGGTGGATGGGCCAAATTCTCAGCACAGCTTTTAATACTGGAAATGACTGAAGAAAAAAAAAAAATGCCAGCTGAAAGCATGTGAACCCTCATCACTCCAAGTAAACCTTCTGTTCCATGAAACAGTGTCCAAACCAAGGAGGAGAATCCTCCCAAAGATCATTACCCCACTTTTGTTAGCAGGGTCATTAAGTGTGAGAACAAACAAACACTGGCTTGTAGTATAAAGTCTCAAGTGTCAGCTTCTAGCACCATGAAGGCCTTGGCCCAGGAAATTTAACATGGTACATTGCAGCATAATGGTACACATGAGATGATATTCATTGGGAGCCACTAGCAGGTTCTTTCTGAGGCATCCAAATATTTATTGAGGAGGGTGCACACATCAGGTGGCTTAGTAAATGTAAAGATACATTTAAAATTATATTAACTTCTAAATGTAAATCCTTTAAATCTTATCTAGAAATAACTTGGTCACCCCAAAATAGTAAAAATAGAGGTATAAGTTTTAATTTGAGCATGTTGTTTTTTATTTGAAACCATATCTAAAAATGACATTGGAGTTATTTAACAACAAAAAAATGTGTTCAAATGTGCAATGCAAGGAGATTTTTGCAAAAATGTCACATGGCAAAAGATCTCATTCATTTAGCACACTGCACTGCTCAGCAGACAGACCATCTCCTTGTCCCGCTTATAATTTAGAAAAAAAAGAAAACTTGTTACATTTTTGCATATGTCAGAGGCCAGAAACCACCTCGTCAGAGAAACCTAGAACCCACGTAAAAAACAAATGGAAATGGTGAAGGAAATTCAATCTATGCCCGTGAACCCCAATAGCCACACCACTGATCGTGCTACTGGACTCAGACTCTTGGTATTAATGATCTTGTCAGTTTTTTAACATGCACCGGTACTCAGCACAGTCTGCAAACCCATGCATCTGTAGTGAAACTAAAATCACGAGAAAAGTGACGTAGAACTACTTCTCTCTTACTAAACCTGCTTTGCATTTGCTTATTCTTAGTGGAAATTTGACTTCTTACACTACAAATAGTTGAAACCTTGATAACCCCAAGACCATGGGTTTCATTTTGGCCTCAGATATGTCCGTGTGAATCACTACCCATGTTCATGTGGGATTTTTCTAATTCAGTGATATGCTGTTTGGCTGAACTGCTGACCCTAAACTGTCCTTATTGTGTCAATATGGATTGGTGTCTTATTAAAACTCTACCCATCATCAAACCCAATGCTTCCAATGACAGACTCCAAATCACCAAGTCCAGTTGGATCCATAGCTATGGATCAGTCAGTAATCAAACATAACCATTAGCGCTGAACAAATGAAGACATTATGTGACAGAAATCTGGTTTCTAGTGTTCAGAATGAATATTATACCATAAGATTAAGGAACAAGTCAAACCAGAGAACAAGAGGAATATGTTAACTACAAATTTTAAGAGCCAGTTGTCATGAATACACAGAAAATATCGACAAACTCAGCTGAGCTCTTAACGATGTAGTTTTCATCTGAGACACAACATTCAAATATGTAATTCCAGGTTCTCTCACGTCTCCATTTATAAATGATGATGGCCACAAACGAGGATTTTAAAAACGTTCTTGTCCGTTAAACCACTGGAGACATTTTTTTAAGAACATTTCAGTTTAATTCTACTACCAAATATTACACTTTGCTCCATTCAATCACCACGGTTTCGTGTAAGCATAGACATTTTCTTAAATTAAAACAATGAATACAAGTGCAATCGGATAAAATTACATTTGAACCTATTGAAGGAGCGTGTTGTAAGTTTGCATGGTCCAAGTAACCAAATCAGATTTAAAAAATCCATGAAGTCTAATAAATAAACACCAACGTTTATATGTTCCTGGTGTATTGTACATCAATTAATATTAATTAGATAAAAATCCATGAAGTCTAACAAATGAAAACCAATGTTTATATGTTCCTGGTGTATTGTACATTAATCTAAACTAATCTAATCTAATCAGATAAGATAACATTTGTGCCGCATCAACCGCCTTAATTATTCTGAATTATAACTTTGTTGGCACAGGTTTATACAGCGTAAATCAATTAAAATTTTCAGCTCATTTTAATAACCAACACCATTAACACGGAGTCCCACCTGAAGACGGAGGCGTACCAGACATTCATCACCACTCACCATCTGCTTATTCCTGCGAGGTGTCACCCTTCCCTCTACGGCTCTGTAAAACACTTCAACCTTTCCCACGAGGTTTAATTCACTTTACAACGCAGCTGGCTTCCTGGACTTCCAATTTCTACTTTGGTTTTTGCTCCCCCCTCCTTTTTCATCGAGAAGGATGTTGCATGCCATTGGCCACCAAGCCACCCCCTTCCCCTTTCTCCTCCCTCGCTTTCATGCCGAGCTGTTAGAGCTCTTTTATGTGTGAGACGTTTCTGAAGAAGCTACGCTGGGTGGTGTTGAATTGATACATTTCTGCTATAATCTGGACATACTCTATGAATGACAGTCATCTCACAATCACCACCTGCATAGTCAGTTTGATACGGGTTTAGGCAGTTTATTTTGACAGACAATTCAGAATAGCAAATTTTCAGCTTTAGTTGTTTCATCCATCAGCTGAATGCATTGACATAAGTCATATGTGAGGCTAAGTATGTGACAGACATCCAAATGGTCCAAACATAGTATTTTGCCTTCAGCCCTTAACAGGATAATAAGGTTAGAAAGATGGATGGATGGATGAAGTATCTTCAGTTATTACTAACAACACATTTTGTTAGTAGGGTTGTCAGGTTTGCAGTTTTCACTCCAAGTTGTACTGGTTTAGAAACAAAATTGTGGGTAAAAATAAAAGAAGACTGTTAGTTTGGGGGGTTTTGAGGGGCTATGTTAGATATTGTTTTATGATCACGATGAAATGTGGGCAGTTTCTAAATTTTCCACACGACTGTTGGGGTGGTTTGTAACTTTATGAGTTAGGTATACCTACCTGTTACTAGAAGGTTGCTGGTTCAAATCTCTCAAGTGGCCGAACATGCTGACGTCATTGTGGGTCTCTGGGGTGGAGCTCTTAACCCAAACTACTCCTGGAATGCCGGATCAATTTTGGACCCTGTGCTCTGACTGCAAGATTTGCCTTCACCTGCACGTGGGTATCATGGAGAGCAAGACGGGGCGTCTGAAAACCACATTCCAACGCACTTGTGCAAGTAAAGTTTCATTTCAAAAAGAAAATGCAGACTGTGTGTCTGTGGCAGGCCTGTGTGTGAAGAGAGGCAGTGACTCAGATCCGAAGCAGGGCACCCCAGATTCCGAGTGCTTAACTACTATCCCAGGCAGGAGGCATTTTATAATGTATCATTTCAAAAGTTTTTTTTCCTTTGGAAAATAATGCTGGAAACTAAAAGTAAAATACCTTGACGGCTGGACTTCTTTTCGCTGGTGTGTTGTGTGATTGACACTGATGAGCATCCATCCATCTTCCAGCCTCTTATCCTGGTTAGGGTTGTGGGGGGCTTAGAGACTATTCCTGGCAGCATGGGGAATAAAGTAGGGCCACACCTCGGCTGGGATGCCGGCGCATAGCAGGCCGCCTTAATAATGACCATAACACTGTTGCATGGGTCACCTGGACTCTGGCAAGAATTTTCTGTTTAGTTATCATTGTAGTATCTAAGAGTTACTTGCTGCTGGCTGTTGAAGACCAGCGACACGCTCTATTAAGCTGATACTGAATAATTAATGCCAATCCACTACCAAATATCCTGAACAGGCCTAGCTGGGGACTATCCCAGACATCAGGTGGGCTTCAGGTCAATTACAAAGCACGTACACCCAATGGGGCATTTAAAGTAACCACTGTAGAAAATCCACACAACACAGAGAACACAAATAATAAACACGTCGAGTAGGGGCTGGATGTACAGCAGGTTGGAGGACACAGTGCTTTCCTAGTAGTTATGTGGTTATGGAAATTGTGTGGATGAATGCATACATCTATATGAATACATCTATATGATCACTTAATGTTAGTTTTTCTTAGTCACATAGACGCACACTGTGTGAAAGGAGTTAGGACATCAAATGAAGAAAAAAACTGGTTTAAAGGGAAAAAAATACATTTTGTGTTGAAAAACTGAAATAGGCTGAGGGTTTTAAAAGGATATTCATAAATGGGGCGTTAAATCCTATAAAACTCAAGTAGAAGCTCTGAATTCTTAATGACACTGACCAGGAGTTGTCATCATGGTGCACGGCTGGGGTGGGGGGCAGCTGACAGTACTGAGAAAAGAGACTGAACTGACCACCCCTCCCAACAACTCTCTGCTGACAGAGAGACGGCAGACAGAGCAGAAACGGTGATGAGGGTTCTCCACGCTGGGAGAGTTCACACAGGCCTGACTGCATGTGATGATGGACAGCTTAACCACAAGGAGAAAGACTGTGAGGAAGAACGGCTTATTTCCTGAAAGTGCCGTCGACCTGCATGTTTGATCAATACATCGCCCGAGGCAGGATGACAGAAGGGTCTGAGGCTGGCCAAGGGTTTTTTTTTACACCAGCATAAAAGAACGAGCAAATATTTCCACCTGAGTCTGTTTTTAACCAGAGGTTTCTCAAGCTATTCGTTTACCTGTTTGTGCTGTTGACTCATACTGCTGGAGTAATGGTGGATTCCACCAAGGACAAGAACTTCTGGAAGTCTGCTAATAAGTCAGCACTGTGAGACACGACTTCTGTATGCCTCCAGCGTTGTACAGACGGGGCATGGAAGAGGAAGAGCCAGGCATGACATTTTTGCGCAGAGTCGCCCTTCTCGTTCTTCTTGTCCTGAGGAAAGCTGCAGCTCTGGTGAGTCCTCTGCACTGATAGTAAGTTTGCGTTCCTCACTGGAGGTGCTTTGTTGAGCAAAATGATCGGGCTCTAATGTCTCGTTATTTGAGTGACAAATCTCATAAGACTGTTGAATATCCCCAATTTTTCGTCCCATTAGCTTTAAGACCACTTAATCTGTCTTACAGCAACCGAACACGACCTCAAATCAGTGTTAAAACTCACAAGTGTTTGTCATTCAGGATTTCTCCATACTGTTTTCTTTCTCTTGCTAACATAACGGCTTTTTTATGACTTAAAGGTGTATGGCTTGGACATGTAGTCTTACCTTGTATTAGAAATTCAGACCCGAATGGCAATTCTTTGTAATTTGCTGCCATTTGAAATGAATAAAAAATAATGGCTGCTTTAAAGTAAAAATATTGAACAAAAATTTTCCAGACCATTAAGGGTTTTGACTGTACAATAGGGTTGTGGTAGAATGTTTGAGCATTTCATTATCTACTGTTAGGTTTCTAACTGATACGCTTATGAATATGGGAAAATAAATGAGACCTAAGCAATTTCTGCCAGAGCATATGACGGAGTCTTGACTTTTTTAAAGGAGAACGTAAAAACCCAGAATATCCCCTGCTTGGTCCTGTCGCAGGTTTGTGAATGCACGATCGAGACGGCTTGTTTTACACAAACGGGACGCCTATAATGTTATTTAAGCAAATATTGTTTTCTTTACCTTTCCCTTAACATAGTAACATAGTGCTCAGTATTTAAATCTTCAAACTTAAGTACTGTGACTCATGATAGAGCCATCGTTTTAGTCGCACTGTATGAAATAACTTTTTAAAGCTTTCTCAGGTTTTCTTTCTCATTAGTTCCGGTGGTTATTAGAATTTAGATACCTTGGCACCTATCAAAGTGGGATAACTCGGATTACAAATTAATTAAATAAAACCCTTTTGGCTTTTGCCAGTGATTAGTAAGCTAAGGTGACAACATGAAATTTGAGACTTAAATTACTGTCCCATTTAACAAATGCATAAGACTATGCTTTCCAGGGACAAACAACTTGTGCTCAAAACAGGCTGTTCAGAAAATATTCGATGACACATAAATAAGAATCTGTGAGCGTAATTAAAAATTATATCTGAAAGAGAAGGCT
>JAACJT020000075.1:22550547-22572239 GCA_009936485.2 Gymnarchus niloticus
CTTTCGTTCCTAGCACATTACCCAGTCCATATCAGTATAGACATCAGCATGATTTTCTTCCCATTGAGATCTGATGTGTTTTCAAAGTGTTCCTTTAATTTTTTTGAGCAGTGTATAATTCCTCAGTTCATACCCGTCATAACTTGGACACCATCAAAACAAATCAGTGTCCGGTTATCTCTCAGCAGTTGGTCTGTATGCTCACACACACACTGCTACTTCTTGTGCAGGTGCAGGCAGAGCTCAAGAAGGCTTGGCTACGTCGCAGCTTAGCTCTGGATCTTAAGCAGAGGACTCGTGCCACCAACTGTGGGGGGAGCTGTTACTACGGCGGCATGATCTCCCATGCAACCAACAGCGTCAGCTTCAGCATTACAGCCACCAAAAGCCTTCCCCTCTGTGGTGTGAGGCAGCGACTGTCTCCCTTGCCTCCTGTGAACAGCCTACCTATTCCCCCTGCCGTGGAGGCCTCCTTACCGCTGGCAACGCATCAGAACCAGTCTAAAGTCATGGAAGATACAAAGGCTGAAATGGAGGACAGACTCCCTCCCTCAGCTTCAAGAGATGACTGTTTGTGCCTTCAGGAGTATGAGACCATTCTGTGAACTTAGAATATGTAGACAAATTTCAGAGTGGTTCATTTCTGACTGAATCTGGACAGTGTCTGCTTTCGTTTACGCTCTCATCGGAATGTTGAGCTTCAGTTCCTAGATGCCTAACCATCTTTGAGTGACTCAAAATCCCACTGAAAATTGTCACATTTATGTGGGCCAAGCTACGCTTTCCAGGGAACTTTTCACAGATTCTATAACAGATCTGAGCACAGCAAAATACTTAAGAGTATTCTTATGGTCGTTCCTTTAGCAAGAATTAGACATACAACTGGCATACCGATAAGACAGCATTAAAACACCATGTTAATGTTTGTAGGCATGCTTGGTGGAAGGCAGTATATACAGTAGTGAAACCATGAGAAGTCATTTCATGAAACGCAGTTTTCGAACACCATCTATGTGTAAAACAATAAAGATGATTGTAGGTATATGTGATCGTACGTAAACACAGGAATAATATTTAAGGCTTAAACACTGGTGCAAAAAATATGAAGATGGTCTGTCTACTGTCCAGCTCCAACAAATTTATTGCAAGGTCACCTTGCCAATCCTGAGATGGATCACTGTAAGGTTCTTCAGGAGAGGAGAATGACAATATCCACATTCTATACCATTTAAAGGCGACTAAACAATGTGACTGGGAAAGAAAGAGGGAACGTACAATAATGATAGGGAATAATGGAAAATAAGAAAAACCCGAGTTGCTGAAATGGTTACAGCTGGGTTTGTGAGCCGAGGCTTCACCGTTTCTACAAGCGAGAGAAATGATAACATTTCACGCTCTCCTCGACCTCCCAGGCCAAACTGCCATCACAGCCATGACTGGAATTTCACACTAGCTCTGCAGGTTCCCCGTCTCAGATGTGTGCAGACGCAGACTTTCGATAGACAGGAGCAATGTGATAAGCCAGCTCCCGCAAGGAGGCGAGTGATTTACACGGTAATGTGGCAAGGCCCGAACGCCGGAGCCAGGGAATGACGTTCAGCTACAGGTGCGGCCAAAAGAACGATGCGGACACTTTCAAAACCCACCTTATTTTATTTAAAAATCAAGACTGACAAACAGCAAAATGTTACTTATTTTTTTGAAAAACAGTATTTAATGGCTATGACAGAGAACAGGTTAAACTGACATCACCAAATGATTAGTAATTTTTTTTTTTTTTTTGGGGGGGGGGGGGGGGGAAAAAAATGACAAAACAGACAACTTTAGTGATCTTCTACCTTTTGCATCATCATCAGACTCAATGCCAATTAAAAATTGCTAATCTTTGGTCTTATTTGCCACAGACCGAGAATGAAACCAAACTAAAGCCTTAAAAATAAAGAAGCTTTTTTGAAACCACATTCAGGTAAACACTAATTTCACAGCATAAGGAAATACCAAGTAACCTATAAACATGTACACAAAGCCCAAGTATTTACATACAGAAAAGAGGAGCATCTGTTTATGACAAAGAAATGTTAGTCACCTGATACAAGACAGGACACACGGTGAAGTCTGCACCCTCCAGCACGCAGAGGACTGATCAGAGGTGCAGAAGCAGGCAGGCGTCACGTTAGTGCGGAACGTCACACCCTTTTCACATGCACTAACCCACCACTGGACACTACCGTCCACGTCTGAATCCTGTTCGGAACAAAATGATAGTCGGGGGGAGACGCGCTTTAAAACTAAAGGGCAGGAGAGCTCCCACCTCTCGTGTTAACAGCGAAGACATTTACAGAAAGCAGCGAGTTTTTTTTTTTTTTTTAAATTCACTGACGGTATTTGTATGCGACGCTCAACTCCTTTAGGTTTTAGAGCTGAAATATGTGGGGGTGATGCCTACAGACCCCCAAAGGAACGCCTTAGCCTTCCCCATCTGAGAACGTGCCACTCGTTTCAGCTGCTAAAGGAAAACAAAAGAAAAAAGCGTATGTAGACTTGCTCGGACCCCCAGGAGACCACCCTTTTGCCCTTCAGTTGTCCCAACGACTCTTCTTGCGCTTGGGAGGATCAGGAACAGAAAAGGTCTTCTCGGGCCTCTGGCCTCTTCCATCGTCCCCTGGTTTCTCTGCTCCGTTTCTGTCACCCCTTCCCTGTCCATTACTGCTGTCGCCATGGCGCCCACCGAGGTAGCGCTCCTGATCCCCGTGGCGGTCACCATAGCGCTCACCGCCGTGCCGGTCACTCCGGTCCAAGCGACTTTCGGACACAGAGCTCAGTGTGCCGGCGCTGGTGAACCCGGGCATCCTCGTACCCGAGCTGTGGGAAGGGGGAGGCAGCCCCATGCCCAGGGTAGAGGATCCCCCCCGGGATCGGCCGCTGTCCTGGGGGTCCTCTGTGGGCACCGAGCTCAGGCTGCCAGCACTGGTCCAGCCCGATGAGCTGCTGGAGTTGGTATTGGTCAGCTTGGGGGGTAAGCCGGACGCGGCCACGAAATGGTTCTTGTACTGAGCCTGGAGGAAAACAGCGCGTGCACGCACACGCACAAATGGCGTTTACTCACTCCCTCACACGGGGCAGCAGTACACAGCCATTCCAAGTGGCCGGTGCCTGGCTAATTACCTGGAAGGCCTGCTTCATTGCTGACATGCGGTCACCCATGGCTCCCGAAGTGGGCTTGTAGGCCTCGTAGTTACTGAGAGAGGAACCACTGGCTGCACTCCCACGTTCCTGTGAGACAACAAACGTCCCCTGAATACAGCCCTGCCTAAACGAGTGCCGTCGTCAAAACAACCACATCGCGGGTTATTTCAGGGAATCACGAGGTAAAACGACTGGACTCACCGAAGTGTCGGCTCCCAGACCAGGCCTCTCTCGGTAACCCAGGCCTCCGCCACCGATGTTCAGCTTCTTCCCTTTGCCCCCCTTAAAGCGGGACTTCCTGAACCAGGGATTCTGTGTGGACCCACATTTGAGAGATCAGGAGCGAGGGCGGGGGGAGGGGGGATATTCAATACCATCACACAGCTCACGGGGGCGCTCTCACAGCCAAAGACAACTTTCCCACCCTATTTACCTGCATCGCCAGATCCATGAGCTCCTTGGGTACGTTCTGATTTGCCCCCTCAAGGTTGCGCACGAGGTCTCCGGCAAAGGTGGTGTCCTTGTTGGTAAGCAGAGTGTAGGCCACGCCCTTCTCTCCGGCACGGCCAGTGCGCCCGATTCGGTGAGTGTGTGTGTCGATGTCACGAGCCACGTCGTAATTCACCACTGTGCGGATGGACGGGATGTCCAAGCCACGGGCTATGGAAAACATGGAGCTTGGAGTTAAATCGTGCTTAGAAGACGAGATGTTCCTGCTGGTTAATGACAAGCAAAAACTGGAAACGATCCAACACCTGGCGCCCCAAAATATTTGTTGAAGGACCAATCGATTGAGACCCGCGTGCAGAAGAGCTTCTCTCCCAGTCGTGCCCCTCACCAGCAACATCTGTGGCCACCAGTACGGGCAGACTCTTCTTCTTGAAGTCAGCGATGACCTTGTTCCTCTCGCTCTGGTCCATGTCACCATGTAGCAAGCCCAAGCTGTAGCCCTCCTGGCCCAGGTTGGTGGCCAGCTCCTCAGAGTTCGCCTTCTTGGTGACAAAGATGAGAACGGAGCCTGTGGAGGTGAACTCCACCAGGCGCCGTGTCAGCCAGCCCCACTTGTCTAGAGCACTGGGCAGAACCTCCACCAGCTGGGTGACGTCCTCGTTGGCCTGCCAGGGAGCAGAACCGTGAGCCCGAGGCCGTGAGGAAAGGCAGCTGAGATTTTCAAAACATTTCAGTGTCGTTTAGCTAGTCCTGTCTACTCAGGGTGCCCGACTGACTCCTGTCGGCATGTCTGTCCCGCCATCGGATCTAGACTATAATATAGCCATGACAGCCATCCGGAGGCGAGTATTAAGGTGTGTGACTCGGCTAGTCTACCTCGCCAATGTCCCCCTGCACCACTCGTATGGGGTCCACCAGAATGTCCCGCGCCAGCCTCTCGATCTTCTTGCGGAAGGTGGCGCTGAAAAGCAGGGCTGTGGAGAGAAGCAGTGGCACTGGAAAAACTCAGGCGGGGAAGACGGCGGGCATCTTTTTGGCAGACACACAGAGAGAAGACAGGGACACTTACTCTGCCGGTCAGGGCGTACGTGACTTGCGATGGAGCGCACTTGATACTCTGCAACACGAGCACTAGATTAACACAAGCGTATAATCGGTATGTGTATATTATATACTGTAATACTGGTAGTTGTAACTATGCATGGGAGAAAAAAAAAAAACTTCTGTCCATGTTCTGAGTGAGTCTCCAAGCGCCACATTGACAGACCTGAGGACAGCAAACAAACCCTCAGCCTATGATCACAGTGTTATTTATAGAGCCACCCCCCCCCCCCACAGTCCTACCAAGAATAAACCCCCTTGTGTTAAATCTGACCCTCAGAATGGTCAAATTTGTTTGATACAGCCTACTGGTCCAGGCAGGGGGGGTGCCCTTACCGAAACCCATGTCAAACATGCGGTCTGCCTCGTCAAACACCAGGTACGTCACCCTCTGCAGGGACGTCGCCTTCTTCTTCACATGGTCAATCAGGCGGCCCTGTTGACGCGAGCACGGTCAGGAATGGGAGGGTACTGGCTTTGTAGCATCCAAGAGGAGGAGGACGGCATGTGGAGGCTCACCGGTGTGCACACCACAATCTCAGCGCCCTCCTGCAGTGCTTTGGCCTGCTCCCACATGCTACCACCGCCATACACCGCCACCGAGCGCAGGTTGTACGCCTTCCCAAAGCGCTTGCACTCTGCATGAATCTGGGATGGTGTGAAAACAACGTTCCGTTTACATAGGAGCAGCTGAGCGATCTATCAGGACTCTCCATCTGCTCATGTGACGCAGCTAAACAACACAGCAAAAATTCCACCCACCCATCCATCCATACTGAGCTCCTCTGAAACTTGGATACATTTTCCTCAGTCAGAAAGCTCCAGCACATCACAGCCCCACTGCACTAGTCTTATTGGATGTTACCAAATGCCACTCCTTTGCTCGCTGTCCATCCCTGCCCGCCACATGGCTGACCTGCTGACAGAGCTCCCTGGTGGGACACACTATGACGGCGATGGGTCCCTCTCCGGGCTGTAGCTCCTTCTGGTCCATGATATGCACTAGCATGGGCCAGATGAAGGCAGCCGTCTTCCCGCTGCCAGTCTTGGCGATGCCGATCATATCGCGGCCACTCAGGGCGATCGGCACCCCCTACAAGACAGAGGCATGGTTGGGGGGGTGTTCACTCTTCTCTGCAGCACTGGGAGGGACTTTGGCATAATAAGTCAGAGTGAAGGCTGCACACAGGGGCCAGCTGGGCAGAGCTCAGTGTACCTGGCACTGGATGGGCGTGGGCTGGGTGTACTCCGACTTGCGGATCTGGTGCATCAACTGCTCATCAAAGCTGAAGTGGGCGAAGCTTGTGCAGGGTTTGGGGGGGGCAGCTCCGGATACCTGTCAGCACGCGTATGCCAGGGGGACATGAGACGATCACAGCGAGGGGAAGTGAGGTTTCTCCTCAACTGGAAGAGGTGCCATTTTCATCATTTTGTGTTTTATCAATGATTAATCAACGGGTGGAACCGTCTCCCCTACCCGCAAGTTCAACTTCTGCCTGAGCTCCACCACTTGAATGCCTGTCAAAGAGCTGAGCTCCTCGTGTTCATTGTAGAAGTTCTTCTCAAAGGGGGGGTAGTCGATCTGAAGGGACAAGACCCCAAAGCGTCATCGTTTTACTGCACTGGACATTATTTCCAGCATAAAAATCAGAAAACTAATCAGAGCCATTCAACTCCACCTGAGGAAGACTCAAAGTACCTCTGAGTGGTCAATTGGTGGGAGGGGCATGATGATCTTCTTGGTGGTGGAAGGGATAGGATTCCCATCGCTGTCGTAATCGACATTTTCCTCCTCCTCTTCCTGGGTCAACCCGGCAGTGGGGTTCTCCGCCATGAACCGGAAGTAGGCTTCCTACGAAGGGCACAGCGTTACACGGTGACACAGCGTCAGAGCTGGACCCACCACGTGGCTGGCTGAGGCGGCAAAAGATTAACATACCAGCCGAGCTCAGCCTGAACTCTTGGTCAACCATTAAAACAGATCTGATCACCCTATAAACTATACCAAGGTCTAGGATTCACTGATAAATTCCAATACAAATTCGCTCAGTTGGCTCCTGAGTTAGGCAGCAGGACCACAGCAGAACTGACCTAACGGACTCAAACCACAGCATGTGGGAGTTTTTGTTTTTAGGGAAAAAAAAAGTGTCCATCAAAGGGCTTTTAATGCAGTGTCATGCACTCTGCACATAGATTTTCTGCGAATCGTCACACTTGGGGATCTAAACAGCAGCGAAGATGAGATTCATGCATCTAACCTGAGAATGTCAACAAAACTTTACTGAAAAGCACCGAAACCATCTGCGACCAGCATTCCCCAGCATGCTAGAGCAATAACTCGTTTCTCAAAGAGCCGCAGACTAAACCGAGGACACAAACACCCCAATACATGTATATAGCTCTGTCATTATTCTGGGGATGCCAAAGACAAGTTCCTGCAATCAGCAATTTAAAAACAACTGTTCATCGAGAGAGAGAACAAAGGTGGTGAGACTGAAACAGAGAGGGTCGGATTTGAGCGGTTACACAGGAAAGAAACACGGGGAGTGTCACTCACTTGGTCATCTTCTTCCTCAATGTCATCACGTATACCCCTGGAAGAAAAAGCGGAGAAAAAAAAACTTCCCTGCAACTCGTCCATACACTCGTCGGCACCCTAAAGGAATAGTCATTTTCCTGCCTTCTCTGTCCCGAAACGACCCGTTCCACATCCAAACAACGCTGTTCCAGCTGACCACAGAGGACAGTGAGGAGGAGGAGGAGGACGGGAGGGTCAACCAAAACTAGCTAAGTGCTGTACGTTTCTCACTCAAAATAGGTTAGTGACTCATAAAGGGTGATCAGTGCTTTTTAAGCCACTCTTTGCCAAAAGGAAAAACAAAATCACTTTCTCTATTTTAACATCTAAAAAATCCTTAAACAGTGAAGGACCAAGACAAGTGCTGCTTTTTTGAAAACCTGCAAATACTCTAACCACTAGGCTCCCAGGAAAAACCAGAGCCGGACTTACTTATCAGGCTTCTTCTCCTTTTCTTTGTCTTCCAGCTTTCTTAAGTCTTTTGACGCTTGGTCCTGCACAGCAACGGACAAGCATTAATCCTGGGAGCATTTAACTATAATGAAGAAAAGGGTTCACTCTGCACCAAACAGAACAGCCAATACTGCTCATATATTAACTTAATCCTGTTTCATCTGCACAGCTCTTGACATCACGTACAAGCTGCAGCACAGCTCAGTGAGATTTTCATTCACCTCCACTTCAGCCATGAAGGCATCGAGCGGGTCCTCCTCACTGTCAGAGCTCCTGTCCTGAGACTGGAACTGTTTTCGTGTCGGGGAGTTCTCCGCTGGGATATAAGGGAGGTCCACGTTGCTAGCCTCTTCCTCGTCATCTTCAAAATATCTAGGAGAGAAGACCCTCATCTAGTGAAAACGAGAACATTTCCACCCTTTACAGTACCAATCCAGCAAACAGAGAACGTCACAGGAACGTCAAGAACGTAATGAGAACGTTATTGGACATTGTGGGAACGTTCCCCGTTTGCTGGGATCTGACTTCGTGAGCTTTGTTGTGAGGACGCCGATGAGCGCCAGCAAACAGGGAACGTTACAGGTACGTTACAGGAACGTTATTGGACGTCGTGGGAACGTTCCGTTTGCTGGGATCTGACTTCAGGAGCTTTGATACGGGTACATCGTTGAGTGCTACACTTAGAGAAGGACCAGATTAATTACAGCAGCCCGTTTCGGGTTCATCTCGAATGGTCGTGACGGAGACGGCGCACTCACGCGTTCTCCTCGTCAAAATTGGACCTCTTGGTGCCGATCTTATAGAAGGCGGGCAGCTGCTGGTTTTTGCCGTATCCCCCCGTGGAGCCGGTGCCCCCGAACGAGGAGTGCGACGGCCGCGACAGGCGAGGCTCCTCTTTCTTCGCCGCGCCCAGGCTGAAGCCTCCGAAGCCGAAGCCTCGCTTGGCACCGGGACCACCTTTGTTCCAGTTCATGGTTTAATCGGGTAGCCGAAGAGCCTGCGAACACAGAGAGGTTCAGAAAAGACGCTTCTGGACATCGACGACGTAAAAAGCCAGCGGCGATTCGAGTGGCGTCTGTTCGTTTAGCTTGCCGTCTAAATGATCCCCTTTCCCTGGAAAACGGTTACTACCCAGCGTAACAGAGTACCAAAAAAAAGGCTATAAGCAATCTTTCCATATTAATCCCCCTTCTCCACAACACGAATAATTACCTATTTTCATCCACAGGAAAAAAGAAATATATATACACACACCAAGCCTCTTGAATCTTCAACTTAACAAAATTTTCGTCACTAGTGTGCGACAGCGCACACGACGTCATGAACAGGCGACGAGGTGGTAATCGACACCCAATAAAATCTGAGGATTTTCTTTGTTCCCGCCCCTGTACGCAAAACCCGGTAACATCTACCCAATAATATATGGAGATTTCTCGCGGACCAATAACATCGATCTTTATTTAATTCCTTCTACTGGTACGTAGTGCGTAGCTGTCTTGTTTATAAATATGTACATTGTATTAGGTGCATGTTTTAACGCCTTAAATGTAAAACTCTGGTTTGGATTTAAAACACAAATTCTATTATTATTGTTATGCCAAAAAGCGTCATGTGTTTCCTTTCTTAATGGATTTCTTCTAGGCGAATAATAGACCAGCTGAAATAGTCATTTTTTCAGATAGATTCCGATAAAAAATTACTTTGGTGGTTCGGTGATGTCAAGGAACACGTAGTTACCATGATTTTTCAATTAGTGCTTTAAATGTCTGGGGAACAGCACAACCGGCCCTTGCAAAAGATGATGCCCAGCTACCCTACATACAGCTTACCAGCTGAATTCTGCGGTTTTCCATTGACTTTCAGGCCATATATGTGTGTGTGTGTCATATGACGGTAGCTCCTACTCCACGTTCAACTCAATCAGTAAAAGGTCATGAACAGTCTATGAAGGTGCCACTAGATGGCGCTATTTCATCTTGCAGCTCTGTAGCAATACTGTACTTGAAAACAGATTTGAAGAATTTTGTGATTGAGTTCAAGAGTGCCTCACGGTTTTGAAACCAAGATGTGAAATGGAGAAATTTCAAGAGTCCACCTGAAGGGACTCTCCCCAACACACTCAAGTTGTAAGTAGTTGTTCCAAAAGATGTTCCTCAACTGTCTCTGAAAGACTATGCAACTTCTCCATGACAAACATTTAATGTCACGCATCTGTTAGTTTGTATATAATTTGTATTTGAAGGCTAATGTTGGTTTTATTGTATTCATGGTCATTTATGTACAGATTACATTTTTTTGCAGCAGAACATAATCAATGAAAAGTATTTCTACTCATTTCTTCCATTTTAAAATGTTATTTTTATTACTCATCTTTTCATTGTTTGAAAGATGTCTACATGTTGCAAGTTCATTGTTTTCTCCAACGTGAAGAGAGACGCCTAGTTGTGAAACAAACTAGTTCTGCTTCCCGTTCATCTCAGCTGGACAGCACTTGCGGTACTTTGGTTATCCTAGTACATTCAAAGGTGGGTGTAACGGAGACTGCTTTTCGTTCCCGTTCTTCGGGAACCGCTGATAGCTCAAAGGACCGTAAATGCAGTGTAGATCACTGTCGGGAACACTCTCCCGGCGCTGGTTCGTGTATTTCAGCCGTATGTACCTCGGATGGGTCATCCAGAACACCACTGTTAGGATCCTGGTTGATCTTTATTCAGGTTCAAGCCAAGCAATTTTACACAACGTTCCACACAAACACTGAACACTACAGTACGGCCCTCCAAAAACTAACACAGAATTGTCTGAATTTGAACTGCATGTATAATCTTAGGATCCCATCGCCAAGGTGATGAGAAGGTTGAGTATAATGTTAAGGGTCCCTGTAACCTAGGAGACCGTTGTTAGTAACATTAAGATTAATAGTACTTAACGAGGGCAAGAGAACACAACATTCTGTCTGAATTCTAGGAGACTGAGGGCCTTTTCTACTGTGGGGTATGAATGCACATTCAGGCTGAATCTGATTTTCGTATCGACTTTTAAGATTCCAACTTGTATGTAAATATGGAAAACATGAACGTTTTCAACTATTTGCAGCCTCAATATCTACAATAATATTTAATGTCCCAGCTATGCGTGATGACCATGTTTGTTGTCTGAAAGTCTTTTTTAATGCGATGCTTCACTAATTTGTGTGTCATCCTTGCATGGGGGACATGAAGTGTTAAAGATATGCATGTCAAATGCACACAAAAACTCACTACCATTACACCTATCGTACGTCACTATGATTAACTTAAGACTAACAATTGCTCAATAAATTTCTGCTTATAACGTAAAGCAAAATGTGGATTTTTAATGTTGTAGAAGAGCATGCCGGTTAAACTACTTCTGCAAACTGGGAAAGTGAGGAAGCTGAACCAAAACTCCCGACTACTCATTATGGGCTGATAATTCACAGACCCGGCAAATTCTAACAATATTGTAAGTGTCCCCTTAGTCTCAGCAGCGCCCCGCTAAGGATTCTCAAGGCTAGCCTCTCCCACTAAAGAGGATCTGATGAGGTTAACCACTGGTATGAATCAATAATAAATCAGACCCGGGGAATATGCTGCTGGAAATCACACCTGCTTCATTTTCTCAATGTTTTTAGCACTGCATTTGGGATGGACTTGCAGGCCGTAATTCTCTTAAGCTTGGACTTGCAGGAGAACTAAGATCACCCTTTTGGTTGGAATATAGTGAACATCTCACTATTTTCACCATCTTGGATGTAACACAAATACCTGGCAAGTTACTGTAGTCTTTGGAAACGTTTTAAAAATGTGTATTTTTCCCCTTTCAACTGTAGTTCATATCGTCTATCATTTAAATGGGTGTGTGAACAAAACCTGAAAAACTGTTTGGTGTAACTGGCCAATTCATGTCTGAAACAAGTACCTAACATTAGAACCTCCTGAAGTGAGCTTTCAGATGTCATTTCTCCTGATGCTCTTCCACCACTAACAGCAACAAATATACAGTACAACAATTACACTATTAATAAAGCGACATTATATGCATTTGAAATTAGAATAAATACGGTGCATGATCTAGATCCGTGTTTTTAATTATGAGATAATGTGATTGAAAGGCGAGCTGTCGCCTGTCACCGAAGGCGGTGTGGGGACGATGACATCACCAGCAGCCGAAAGAGGAAGACTGGGGAGGAAGGGCGGTACGCAGGGATAGAGAGGCGCGCCAAGCCGTCATCAGTTGCTTATTATTAATGATTATATTGTAGCAATTTAGGGCGACGGCTTTGGATGCCGGGACAGATCAAGGCTGATTTGAAGTGTTTTATAAATTAAGGGTGTGTGTCTCGGTTCCACCCCCCACCCACCCACCTCGGCGGGCTGGATGCGCCGGTGACCGAGATCCAGAGCCCCCCTTCTGTATTCACCAGCGGCGTGAAGAAGCATCGCTCTTCTGTCTTCTGCATGGCGTGACAAGGCAGCTGGTGCGGGGATTCAGCGAGGCTTGGTGCCGGATGGAAACGAGCTGCTTCCAGTCAGCAATGGCTATGGGTCTGTCATCGAAGAAAGCATCTTCTCGGAGCGTCGCCGTGGAGCGCAGAAACCTCATCACGGTGTGCAGGTAAACGTCTGCCAGATGCAGACCTCTTATTAAATAAAGATGGGCAGCCATCATAAATAGCGCCTTATGGATGCATGCTTCATTTTTTTTAATCAGTGCTGCTCTTTAAAGCTTTTGATTCCGTGAATCTCTGTTAACGTGAAAGACGCAGGCAGAACCCAGATGGATTTACTGAGGTCGGATTGCATTTGTACAGAATGGATTACCAGAACGCAGTTATTCTTTGGCCTGAATCACAGTTATAATTTCCACAGTCAGACTGTGTAACTAACATCCCTAGCAATGTATGCATATGATGAGGTGAAAGTCTATTTTTCCTCCCATCCATTTTTAGAAGAGACCCTTGTACCCCTGGTGTGTTTTGGAAAGGCGCATCAGTGTGTCACAGGCCTAATCGAGGGCTACCGTATGGATGCCTTTTTGCGTCAATAAGGATGTCTTACATGGTCTCGTTGCTATGACGACAACCTTCTCCTTTAGCAAGGACATAGCCTGGTACCCAGCCTGGTACCCCAGGGAGCCATTGTCATCACAGCTGACTGTGAACTCAAAATAACGGATTGCAGTACAAACAAAAACATTTAAACTTTGTATTTTGTAAATGAAATATTTGTGTATTTTATGCGTGTGCATTTTCTATATATGCATGTGAATGTCTCCTTTTAATACGTCAAAAAGTAAAATCGAAAATCCTTCTACTTTTATTAAATTTTTTTTTTTCTTTTAAAATTCGCATACAGTGCTGTACACTTGCCGTATGATTGTTTGACTGCTAACATGTGCCTTATTAATTAATACACCGGGGGGGGTGGGGTGTCCATGGCATACTATTGATCGTTGAGGATAGGAGGCCCATTGTGTTGTTGTCATGGGAACTCAATGGCATGGCTGAAGGAGACATTGTTGGACCCAAGACAGTTGGTGGTGAAATCACTAGCCTTGATAGCTGAGCTGCCGAGCCTCTGATATAACAGACGTAGACCCCGAGAGCTGTCAAAAAGCTGGGCCGTGTGTGTCTCCAAGCCCTGCCCCAACATCTGGTACACACTTAAACCCTCTCACGTTTAGTGCTGTCAATATACTTTAGCACTGTCCACAACACACTCTTAGGTTTTAAGATTCTGTATTTTGGAACAAGGCATTATGGGATCTCATTCACACGGGCGCTGTACATGCTCAGATGCACAGTTATACCGCAATTCATTTCTATGTATATATTACACAGCATATATTAGTGAAATCCATATCTCACTGCAATCCCCTCAAATAATCCATAATCTTAGAATTATGAGGGTTGGCTTGGTATCCGAAAGGGAATGTACAAGTTTTAATTATTAGTGCATTTCAGGAGTTTCCTGACTAAAGTTTTAAAGAGGCCCACTAGTATCTGCCTAGCAATAATTAAGTAATGAATAATTCTGTATTTATTTATTTTTAACACCTGTTACAAATGGAAAACATTGAATTAAATTTCCATTCTAGGCAATTTGTGTCACCTGTAACAGTATATCATAATGTAGTAATTTGCATACATTAAATTAATATTTTATTTGTATATGAAGATTACCTTCTATCTTGTTATGGTAGATTACATGGACATTCCTGATTTTTAACTGTGTTTATGACTGAATTTATATCAATAATGTTAAGATAAAGCAGATTAAACATTTTTTTGGAATATTCATAATCCTGCAGTTGAGATCGCTGTAATGATGACAGCATTTCCTTGGTGGATGTTGTTATCCCTCTGGAAGTTTCCTTTTGTGCCCGTGTGACGCCCAGTCGCTATGTCCTCGACCGCAATTAAGGTTTTATTGGCCATAATTCTGATATTCGTCTGGGCAGGTTTTCTGTGAAGACTCTACTGGAGAAGTACACGGCCGAGCCCATTGACGATTCCTCCGAGGAGTTCATCAATTTCGCTGCCATCCTGGAACACATCCTCAGCCACCGCTTTAAGGGCAACACCACAGGTGATGTTCTGCGTGTCCTTGGGGGTTTTATCCTCCTGTGCCCTTTCCCATAGCCCTTGTCTTGGGAGACAATGGACTCTCCCTCTCCAAAGGCATCCTTTCCTTGTCTCCCTGGCTCCGCCGTGGCTGGAGTTTCCTTTTCCGTAGTTTATGGCATGCAGGGTTACCAAGCAGAAGCCTGAAAGGCACGCTGAGCTGCTGGAGCATCAGTATCTGCATGGCCGAGCACAGAGGAGGCTGCTCTGTGCTTTTGTGTGGGAAAGCAGTCGTGAATCGTGTTCCTCCTGGAAGAGGGGGGCTGGGACAGCAAACACAACCTGGTGTCGGTCCTCCCCTCCCGGTGTCTCTCTTTACATGCGGCCAACCGATCTGTAACGCTGATGCTTAAGGGTATACTGTATGTGTACCTAGCAGAATTGATGCTGTTTTAGAGGCAATGGGTGGCCACACCAAATATTAAATTTTTTTTCTGTTTATGCACCTTCTGTGATGTTAATTGATAAGTGATAACAGTTCATAGCATTATTTTTGAAAGCATTATGGTGTGTATATATAAAATACATATTACAGTCATTAGTAATTGCAACAATTGAAACTAGTAGGAGCCCAATATTTAAACACATTGGTATTGAAACCGTAGAAATGCTATATACAGTTGAAGAGAAGATGTACTTAAAATGGATGCTCTTATGTATTTAGTACATGCTACTGCAGAAAAACATGATATTAAGTTGATATTTATAAGGTTAAGCTATTATTATAGTTTAGCAATTAGTATTAGAGAGTTTAGCATCAGTCGGTGAGAGTTGTTGGCTCTTGGCTTTCGGCACAGGTCCCGGGAGCTGGTTCAGTTATGACGGACATCGCAGTTTCTGGGACTTCATTCGCGTGGCCTGCAGCAAAGTGCAGAACAACTGCATCGGCAGTATAGAGAATATGGAGAACATCAACACCTCGCTCGCCAAGGCAAGAGCCGACACAGCAATAGCCAGTTCCAGGAAATAATGCAACTCTTTTAAAGTCTTGCTGCAATAGTTCTGGTGTATCCGTGACAAAACAGACGCAGTGCCTGGCTAACAGGAACACTTGACTTCCTGATGTATCTTGGCATCCAGCGTCTGAGACTAATGATTTGTCATGCTGGTCTGACCATCTAAAATTAGTTAAGACCCAGTTAGCTAAGAATACAGCCATATGCCAAATACAGGGCTGTGAGTTCAGCAACATACCAAGGAGACTGAAGAGGGAAGGCCAGAGCAGAGAGTATTAGTAAAGATGAGACAAATGAGGCTCCAAATCCCGTGGTGGGTGGGAGAATCCCGAACTATCAATCAGTGTTATCCGCAGCATTGATTGGTTAGTTCAGGATGCTTCCACCCACCACAGGTTTTGAAGCCTCATTTAGCACCAGCTTTGATTGGTTAGTTATGCAGGAAAGAACAGACTACGAACTTTGATTGATGACGTGAAAGAGCACCCTCAATATGCCTGAGCTGAGTGGATGCCTTTCTTATGCAGGGCCGGGCCTGGGTTCGAGTGGCCCTGATGGAGAAGAGATTGTCTGAATACATTGCAACTGCCCTGAGGGACACACGGACAACAAGGTCAGTGACGGAGAACCTGCCAACTCAGTCTGATGTGAAGAAGCGCTCTGCACTGAAAATAAAATGCTGGACTTTGCAGAAACACACTGAGAAGTATATTATCTCAGCGGATTTAGATGTTTGCCGTAAGGTAGAACTTGACCAGTTGTTGAATTTCAATTCTGATCTTAATCTAGGTTTTTTTTAAAGCAAACAGTAAATGTGTTCCCATTTACAAATGAAATTTTTTGAATATTGAAAATCATACTAGATTTATACGTTATTTTATCTGAAAACATCCTGCATTACCTCAAATATTAAAGAAAGACAAACCAACAGTTTAATGCTCTAGGAAATATGATAGATGTACTACTAGTCAAAAGTTTTTTCACACACTAAGATTTTCTACATCTTCAATGTTACATAATTTTCACAAAAAATTCTCCATACCCAATAGTGTATAGGTGAATGTTGTCATTTGTCTTTGCAAACCACGAAGTTCAACTCCCGTCCAAAGGAGATTTATGAATACTGTAACGTAATAAACCGTAATAACCATAATAAACCATAAACCACACCCCAGGAGTGTTGGAATGAACTTAGAGCAATATTTAATGTCCCTTGAAAGAATGCCCCAAATTTGCACTGCGGTTGTAGCCGCTAGAGGAGGCTACTTTGATGAACCAAAGATATGACCAATTTTCTTGCTAATGAAGGTATTTGAAGGACTCTGAACGTGAATGTTTATTTTTTAGCAATGAATATTGAGTGTGTAGAATTTTTTGTGAAAATTATGTGAGCAGCATTGATAACGTAGAAAATCTCAGTGTGTGCAAAAACTTTTGACTGGTTGTGTATATTAAATGCATAAATATAGTTAATAATATATGACATTAGATCTTATAATGTGCAGATTCAGCTAATGAGTGAATTTGATGGATTTCATTCTATTAAGTACGTTCCTCATTAACGTGCATCTACTTAATATGTGAGATATTCTAACATCTTACAGGTAGCCAACTGCCTTCCCTCTAATTGATCATAGTGTGTGTTTGTGAATGTGTGTCCTGCAATGGACTGACATCTCATTCCCCTATCCTGTGGTCTGTGTGTTCTGAGGTTCCAGGATTGCCGTGAACCTGCACTGAGTAGTGGATGGATGGATGGATGGATGGATGGATGGATGGATGGAAGGAAATAGCGACGTAACAGAGATGACGTAATTGTACCACTCCTATGTTCTGTTTTCAGAGCCTTGATGTTTATTATATTACATTCTATTATCTGCACAGCAAGTGAAGTCATAATTTTGAACGCAGTCGAGACAAATTTGCGGCGATAAAGGATATTAATTAGCTGAAAACAGGAAACTTTATTTCTCGATACCTTTCGCTGCCAAGAAATGCTTGATATCTGTGGTGAATTTTGGTAGGTTTCAGCTGATTCGTTGCGTGTAAGCAGGGAGCTAAGAAACTTGCTTGTCGTCCGCATGTACATTTTAGGAGGTTCTTTGATGATGGCGCCATCATGTTGAGGGAAGAGGCTACGGTGCTCACCGGCATGCTCATTGGACTTGGTGCCATAGACTTCAGGTAAGACGACACGTGTAACACCTTTGACCTACTTCCAGAGAAAGCCACAATGTCACTGGTAATAATAGGAGCTGGGGGGAGCTGCGGCTCTTAACTGAATGTTCTTCTAGACATACCAGAGGTCATTTGTTCTTTAATGGTGCCCGTAGTCTTGAGGCCAAAACCGTGGACCGCTTCTCATAAAACATGCGTGTATATAAGGTTTACTGGCTTGTTATGGGAATCTGGTTCCTTTTTAGCAATGCAACAGGAATGTCACATTTAGTACGATTAAAAGCCTCATATAACACAGATCCTTTAAGAACCATGCACATGACATTGCTGATTATTACGGATCCAAGCACATAGTGAACAGTTTTACACAGAAAAATATTTCTTCTTTTGTGGGATATTGAAGTACACCTAATGTCTAATAAGTGTATTGCAGTCTTCAGCCAGGAGGTGTCTCACTACAAGGACATTTCATTTGCTACGGATTGTTTCAATGATTTTGAATCACGAATTAGCTAGGTAGATATGGTTTGGAAAATAACTTAAACAGGGCAAACTTCTGCTAGAGAAAACGTCTGCTTGCAAAAATGGGTACTTAGAGCAAGGCTGCTCAAATCAAGGTAGTGCTGCATTATGATTGTTATACAAGTTAATGCTAAGACTTATATCCCAAGGTAACAATTTTATTATCAACTAAAGACATTTTACAGAACAGCTTGGATACTGTGACAGCAAATTAACCTGAAGGAGAGAGTTTGTTTAGGAATCCTTGTGTATGCCTAGTAAGCTCTCTCGAAATCTTTGATGGAATGCAGTTTGTCATTAATATTCTTGGCTGAAAAACCATACCTGAGAGTTTGTTTCATTACGTAATGAGGTTTTCTTCACCTTTTCAGCTTCTGTTTGAAGGGGGAGGTGCTGGATGGGAAGTCAGCGGCGGTCATTGACTACACGCCATATCTGAAGTTCACTCAGAGGTGAATACTTCATAGAGTTTCATGACTTTGCCGTGGACTCATTTCCTTTTTCCTTCTCCTTGAGCAATTTCAATGTAGGCTGATGTGCAGCCGCACAGTCCGTTTTGTCTGCAGTCATTAGAGGAACCTGTGAGATGATGGCATGCTTCAAAGCGTCTCCCAGGGTTACACATCTCTAGAGCCGGGTTACCATGAGCATGCCAGAGTACACAGGACTGCCCCATTTGCGCACGTGTGGTTCCTCAGCTACGACTACCTGAGCGATGACGATGACCGTCACAGCGTGGACAGTAGTACCAGTGATGACAGCTTTCCAGAGCACCCCTATATCCCGCTGGTCACCGACGAGGAGAGCTGGAGCAACAAATGTCGGAAGATGGAGCAGAGGTTTAAGATCGTCTACGCCCAAAAGGTTTGTTGACACTTTAGCCTATGGCAGTAAGTGTCTGTTACATCCATCTTCCCTAAGCGCTGATCCGGTACAGAGTTTTGGTGAGTGACTATCTACACCAGCAAAGATAGACATGCAGTCATAATGTAGTGTTTCAACAAGTTTATTATTCAAAGCATATATAACATTTACACGGGACGCTCAGGCCATCACATTGCATTGAAATTGGAGGGGTTACACTTTGATCTTTGCTGTTAGTGTTTTGTCTGTTCTACAACATGTAATAATGACTTTTGTTCTTGCAATTACTTTAAATCCCTTGCTAATGTGTGAAGTTATAATGTTAGTTTGAAATTTGGAAAGTGCCTGAAATTGAAAGAGTCTGAAGTTTATTTGAATTTGTTTATAATTGAACTGGATAACTATTTTGAATCACACTCTGCTATGGTCATACGGCAACAACTTGCCTGTTTTTAAAGAAACATCCCAGACAGGCTGTCTGCGTGTTTAAAGGCATCTTTTTCATTTGCATCTCTTATAGACAAATATATTAAAATACATAACAAGCGTACAGCTGTCAAAAGCCGACACAGGCACAAGTGCTGCTAGGCTGAGCTTTTGATGATTGACCAGAAACGAGTGCCAGACAGCAAAAAACGTTATACAAACACTTTAAAAACCTCGCATTTGCAATTTCTCTGCCCGTCAAATTATTTACCCTATTAACAGTGAAATTGTTCAGCAGAGCACAATTAAATGCTACTCTTCTGAATTAACGATGATAGGCTTACTATAACGTTTAAAAAGCACAAATTAGCGTCTTTATTATGGGTAGGTCTTTACTTTGAAGCCTCTGTTGTTCAGATATTAAAAGTACAGCATTGACTACGGTTGTTAGTCAGTGACAAACGCAGTCTTGGTTAGCAGTAAAAAGAGAGTACAGCATGTTATCATTTTTTTGTATTTTCCGCAAATCATCATTCACTTTCGGCTGCGACCCTCTCCATCTTCACCTGTCCTCCGCATCCCGCTCTGTCACCCGAGCCACCTGCACGTCCTCTCTCACCACATCCATAAACCTCCTCTTTGGCCTTCCTCTTTTCCTCTTGCTTGGCAGTTCCATCCTCAGCATCCTTCTCCCAGTATACCCAGCATCTCTCCTCTGCACATGTCTAAACCAAATTTTCCGCAAATATGTTTCTTTTTTTAAACTCGCTGTGTATGAACAAGTCAGCAGTGTCAGAATCCACATCCTCTTTGTTTGGTCTGTCCATCGTAGAGTTAAACCAGAACCACATAAGTCAGCTGATACCTACTGGTCTAACAGTGGTTGCTGAAATACAGCGAAGAATTAAAGTAATAATCATTCTGTAAATTATATTACATGATAATCAGCATAGCTGACTTTGTGTCTGATGACCACTCTACTGTTCACTCCTGGAGAGAAGATTCCTTCCAAAGCCTTACTGCTCATCTGTTGCTAAGGCTAAAGCCAAGCAGAGTTTCCCTTTAATTGTTGCTTAAGACAGACGAGTGCTCCTGTTTGGTGAAAGTTAAAAACCAAGCGTGACCTGCCAGAACATGAATGGGAACCAAAAAATGAACATACCTACGGGAACCAAAAAAATGACCTAATGACCCAACCTCATTTTTCATGAGCCATCCTGAATGTAAGAGCTTCTACGAGAATATCTGTGGGTCCACACGATTTTCCCCTGTGAGGATGGACCTAACACGGACTGTACTTCAAGTTGTGAGGACATGTCGAAAACGACACAGGATGGTCCGTGTAAGGCGCCTTGTGTTATCCATAATCCATGGTTCTTTTAGAGCAGGATCGGCAGCAACTAATTGAGGTTTTCTAGTATGATGTAGGTTTTCAGGGGATCACCTACTTGCCATTTTCTTTCTGTCTAGCAGCTTATCGCATCCCCTCGGGTTTTCAGAAGTGGCTCGAGTGCTTGGGGAGTGTGTCAGCAGAGTGTGTCTTCAAAGGCTGGCCCTTTCTGAGCACCTGAAGAGAGCTGGCTCATCAAAGTGCTGGATTCGGCCTTCTTTTTTGGGATTTCAGGGAAAATCAGACACTCTGAGCGGTACTGCCCCTGAACTCCCAGGTGAAACCTGAGGGGACCGCTGCTTGTTCAGCACATGAGCCATGACAAAGGAAACTTCTCATGTCTGTTTCTGTAGCGGGATGCTTACTTTTCTGGATGACGGGCGATCAGGACCATGACAGGATGTAAAAATAAACATGCATCCCAAACGTAAAGGCTAAAAAAAGAGGATGGAGGATGACAGCCAAGTCCTCATGTAGTCTGTAGACAAAAATGCAGAAGAACCCTTTGGGAAGATGCGTTGTAAAACCTTACAGCCTGCAAACAGCTACAAGGAAGAACCAGGAAGCCTTGAAATCAGTGAAGCCAATTGATGATGTGCTTCTATTTAAAGGATATTTCTTGATGAGATAGCTGCTTCATGGGGGCGGGAGTAGGAGTACAGTTATTAAGGAATCCCCCTTTTGGGGAGGTGTTTTGATATTGGTGCTTTTTGCCAAAGGACTCAGTCAGATCTTTCTGCTTCATTTCAGCTCTTTCTTGTTCTTGTGATTTGTCTTCTTGTTCCTCAGCTAATTCTTGTTCTTGTGATTTGTCTTCTTGTTCCTCAGCTAATTCTTGTTCTTGTGATTTGTCTTCTTGTTCCTCAGCTAATTCTTGTTCTTGTGATTTGTCTTCTTGTTCCTCAGCTCCTTCTTGTTCTTGTGATTTGTCTTCTTGTTCCTCAGCTC
>JAACJT020000075.1:22576602-22589584 GCA_009936485.2 Gymnarchus niloticus
AGGGGGGGAAGGGAGGAAAAAAAAAAAAATAAAAGGTGAGGGGACAAGGGCGGCCTTTTTACCCCTTTTTCCCCCCTTTTTTCCCCCCCCCCACACCCCCCCCCCCCCCCCCCCCCCCCCCCAGCAGAAAAACAGGAAAGAGTTTTTTGAACGTCTTAAGTTGGAGTTCAGTTGTAGCGTATATTTGAACTTGATGGGACCCTCTTCAAGTTTACACAGCAAAATTCCCTCAGCTATTTGGAGTTATGACAGGTTGAAAGTAGCTCATTATAATTGCATATGGAACATAAATAAGTTCTACAAATGTTACAACAGAACAAGCAAACAAACTAACAGAAATATTAAAAAACTGGAAAATGTGAATCCATGTATGACTTACTGGAAAAATACACCACCCGGCCAAAAAAAGTCACCGTTTCAATTTAAACAAGCAAATACAGCACTTAAGAGCCAACGGTCTGGTCTAGGATCAGCAAAGTTACGCAGCAATAAAATGAAATCAGCTGAGTATCTGAATCTACTGAACGACCAGGTTATCCCATCAATGGATTTTTTCTTCCTTAAGAGCTCAGGCGTATTCCAGGACAAAAATGCCAAGATTCTTTGGGATCAAATTGTGAAAGAGTGGTTCAGGGAGCATGAAGAATCATTTTCACACATGAACTGGCCACCACAGAGTCTTGACCTTAACCCCACTGAATGTCTTTGGGATGCGGTAGAGAAGGATTTCTGGAGAGGTTCGACTCTCCTGTTGTCAATACAAGATTCGATGATAAATGAATGCAAATCTAGGATGAAAAAAATGTTGAGACATTGCGTAAGCTCGTCCAAACGACGCCACGATGAACGCTCCTTAACCAAAGCTAAAGATGGTCAAATGAAAGACTGAAGTGTGCGACTTTTTTTTGGCTGGGCAGCCAAACTGTATACACACAATACTTACTGGCGAGGCTATAAAAAATGAGCTGTTAATAATATCAGTGATTTTCTGTCACATGTCTTCATGAAGTTAGAATGAAGGCGAACCTTTAAAAGCAATTTATTTTAAAATGACCCTGTTGTCAGAATGAATAAAACAGGATCAAAACCTGGTGGTGTTCTCATCTCAGCATCAGCATTTAAGCCGAGAAAAGCAGGTCAGAATTTAAATAGCTGTAAACAGAACATCTGGCTGGGCCCCGTCAGTCACCGCTTAATGAAATATGGAAATGTGGTGAACTTCAAAGGCAGGCGTGCCTTTGTGCCAATTGGGTCCCCAGACAGCAGGGGGTCGTCAGTCCCCGCCTACCGTCATGCTGCTGGCTTCCTGGGGCATCACGCTGCCATTGTGCCAGCTTATTAGTGCCCTCAGCTTAGCAGCAGCCAGCATCTGGCATCATTAGACATCAAATCCGGCAAGGCCTCAAGAAGGGTGGAGAAGCTGCCCACACCAGTGCCTCCAGGAGCGGATTAGATGGTGCTGTATGAAGCACATCCACTAGTGAGGTCTTCCTCTGTGGTAACACTGGTGCGTTGTTCCTCCAAAGCAGCCCTCTGTTCACAAGGGAAAATTAACCTTCCTTGGAGGGAATTTCTCCATGGCGAGCAACATGAATATCATGCTATTAGATTTTGTTCATTTCTAACTGGAGTCACATGGCAGCATTCACAAGTGACATAGAAGTGGAGCTGAAACGAAGATGGAGGGCTGTTTCTTAACGTAAATAACATTCCAGCGTTCACTATTTGTATCTCACCTTCTCAAAGAGGAGCCTCAAGAATGTTTAATGAACTGGAAAATATGAGCTGGGTCTTAATAAACACCAAACACAGCTTCTTAATAAACACCAAGTCTTCTCCTTTGTTGACTCTGAATCGTAAGTAAGAATCCCCGTCCTGCAGTCTCTTCGAGGGGATAAAATCCGTACACAGCCATATGTGATTTCATAAACATTTCTTCCTAACTGTTTATGAATGGTGGGTTTTTAACTGAAATGAGCCCAAGGCTGCCTCAGACTTATGGACATTTATACATTCATATTTGCTTTTACAGACTTGATTAGTGTCTTTCAGGATCTTCTTGTATCTTCCTCTCGAACAGGGGGTCATTGACCAATCTGGTTATTTTCTGGCATAGTGTGACATGTAGAATTGAACAAAATAGGCACAGTCTGAATGCTATATGACCCAAAGTTGCATTGGTTCTGATGTTGTCTACAGCTCTCTGGTCTTTGGACTGTTGGGGGGGCACAAGAACAGCCAGAGAACTTCATTTGGACGTGGGAAGAAAATGCAGACTTTATGCTGAGTTCTAGTGCCTGACCTCAAGCAGCACCTCTCCCTGCGTCTGTTTCTTTCTAAATACGGCTCTATCTGGTCATTGTTATGGGCATATCCTTGACAAAATCACGTAATTCTTATCTTGCTGAATTTAAATGTGCTCTGCACAATGCGCCTCAATGACTTTGTGACAACAGTGCCATGCGTTTTGCAGATTATATCTCTCACTGCCAAAAGACAAGCACATTCCTAGCCTTATGTGCTACAGTGGCTGTAGTGGAGCTCAGTGCTTTCAAGCAGAGTAGAGTCCCCAGACTCCATCTGTTGGCTGAGTGAAATGAGAAGGAACAGTCAGGAGGACGTGTTCCTACCAGCTGCTTCTCCGTAAAGACCCTACACTCGCCCTTCATCTTCATTCAATCTCTCCCTCCCTGTTTGTCTTTTCTGTCGGCAGTGTAAACACAACCTTGACGTTGACCAAATAGGATCAGAATCCTTGGAGCTGGCGATGCATTTTTTTTTTGCTTAGGCGTGATATCAAAATTTTATATTTACAAGACAGGTCAGAAGGATTTACAAGCTGTGGATGATTCCTTTTAAAAGTCTGCTTGTAGTTCTCAATAACGTCACTAGAGGGCTGTAGCGGCACTCTGTACACACTGTTCCCATCCCATCCACTTATTAAGAATAATTTCAGTTGCTCTGGGTAGAACAGCTAAAGCTTCTTTAAAATCTTACATTTGCTAAAAATACCCTGAAAGAAATAAAACAATACACCTGCTTCCCTATAATAAGGATGAAAAAAATTCTATAAGGATTCAAGAATAATTATGAAACCTTGCTTTGATATTAGGGGTGTACGTGTATCTGCTCGGTGGTTGGTACTGGGGGGTGGGTGGTGGTGGCTTCAAATCCTACCTCTGCTCGGTCTGTGTGAAGTTTGTATGTTCTCCCCTTGTCTTGTTGGTTACCTCCAGGGTACACCAGTTTTCTCCTGCAGTCCAAATACATGTATGCAGGCTAATTAGAGTCTCTGAACTGGCAATACTGTATGATTGTGTGTGTGTGCGTGAGCATGTATCTGTTGCCCATGATGGGCTCGCATCCTGTCTAGGATGTACTCCAGCTTTGCGCCCTGTGTTGCCTGCTCCGAGCCCCTGCATGACTCTTACCAGGATAAGCAGTTAGGGGATGGATGGATGGATGGATGGATGGATGGATGGATGATTTCATATTCACCCTCTTTTGGGTGTACCTCAAACTTTTGCCCAGTACTGCCTGAGATGGGCTGCAGGCCCCCAGTAACTCTGATCATGGCAAGCAGTTAGAAGATGGATGGATGGATGGATGGATGGATGGATAAATCAATGAAATAGATATTTTTTAATATTTGCATTACCTTTCATTCCCCATCAGATGTGCCATTTCTTGTTACCTGAAATAACCGCGTTCATTTCATTGCAATACTCCACGTGTTACATGTAATCGGCACACTGAATGTAAAAGCTGTCCCCAAAGGATTTCAAAAACCCAATACTTCAAGTGTGGTTACACGTGATATCAACTACATCGTCCATGAAAGTCTGTCCTTTCCTGCGGTCTTAACGGTACATCATATTTAACATAGCTCTTTGTTAGTCACTCGTCCCCGGGCAGAGTAAAGATATTTTTATAATGTCAACAACGCTCTTAGTCCATGTACAAGACTTTTTTATTTTTATTAAAAACGATAACAATTAAAAAGGATTAAGGTGGTGAAATACAGAGGTTGTCATTACATGACTGATGGTGCTCTGCTATTTTGAGGTCAGTTTAACAGAGACATGACAGACCATAATTTTCACGTCTATTAGTCCCATGTTCAATTTTATGTTTAGCAAAATTGATCTAGTATTTATATCTAGGAAAAGCAGAAAATTGGTAGTTTATGTAACTTTGCATGTGACAGAACAGTCATTTTTGTTCATGTATTAAATTAGTTCAGAAGTGACTTCAGTTAAACACATTAAAGTGGATGTGGTCAATGGTTCTTGAATATGTTATCTCACAACATCTAAAAATAAGCTCATTAGCTACTACTCATAACATTTTAGAATATGCCAATGATGGTTCATAGTCCTCCATAATATTAATTTCATACCCCTGTTTAGGTCGAAACCATATGGAATTTATGATGGAATCTTTGTCACAATACGCCACGTTGTTTGACAGGAGGTAATTTTCACACATTTTCCATCCATAATGCCAGTTGTGTATTCACACTCAAACGTCAGTTCTGCTGCCTTAAAGCTGAGGTGTACGAACTCTCATTATCACACTCTCTGCCAGTCTAATAACGATCAAATTAGATTTACAAATCTTATCAAGGGAAATCTAAAAAATTAGCATATTTATTGAGTGGTCATTGAAGTATATTTGTATGTAGAAGCTTTTTAACTATGTGGAACCTTGGAATAATAATGAAAACGCTAGTAAAACCAATCGCAACACTGACAACGATACTACACTAATGGACCAATAATTATATTTTAAGTGGTGATGATAATAAGAATAATAAAAATTATTATTATAAAACACGTAGCGGACGTAATGCCTTCTAATCACCCTAACATTTTTGTCACATGAAGAGATGTAGGGGTTAAACAACAATCAGAGCCCGCAGACTCGGAGTCAAGCTTGATGATCATACCGGTATTGAAGAACCCAGCCACTCAAGCCACGGTGATGTGCCACCAACTGGATGGTAAGACTTGGTGCGTATGAATGTGTCTCGTTGCCTCAGCATGAAGAGAGTCTCAAAGCTGGACTTTGACCTGGTCTTAATGGTGAAGATCTGCTTTAGCAGACAGACTGCACCTGTTCCCCTAAGACAGCGTATCTCGGTGACTGCCCAGCCAGCATCTTTATCTTCTGTCTGTTTAACAGATGATTAACTTCTGCATGTCAGACAACGGTTACAGAACAGTGCCTTTGCATTCAGCCACCCTCGTATAAATCTAACAAGGCTGTAATATAGAATTTAAAAGCACCAAGATACTCTGATATGTGACAAATTACAGCTGTGATAAATTAGACTATGGCTAGTTGATACCTACTGAGAATGCCCCCGGGGGAGGGTGATACCTGCATCCATTCGAGGCAATGGAGTATCAGGGGCAGGCTGAGGCAACTATTATTATGAATCTTCCAGAAAAGCATGGTGGGCGAACTGACGGTGTTCATATCTGACAACTGGTACATTATTATATCTGGCTAGGCTGAGGGTAGTTAAAGAGGAGCAGGCAGGCTGGCGAAAGGACATCATGGTCAGGCTCTGACGTCAGCACACCGTCAGCGATCTGCGGGTCACTCGATTGGCTCACAGGAGGACGGGGCCTTGTCTTTTAGCCCCTGCGGTGTAACGAGCTGCCTGACTTTCAGCTTGAAGATATGCCACTACAATTAGCCACTCGTCAGGCTTAAATCGGTCACGTTGGTATGTGGAAAGGATTTCATACGCGTAGGACTAAGTGGGAATGATGTGTCTGTATACACCGTGTGTTTGTTGGATCACATCTCAGCCCTAGGATTGATGAGTGATTCTTTCAGTGTCACTAAAGCCTTGTGAATTCTGTAACACGGATGCTATAGTGTAGTGCAGTGGCTGTGCATTTGAATCCTAGTTCACATGTGCTCCTTGTGTCCTGTACATTTCCTCCTGGTACTCCGGTTTCCTCCTGCAAAGACATTAAGTTATGCTTGGTGGTCTCCACAGTGTATGTGGACTGGATCCTGTTCAGGGATTCTACCCCTGTCCTGTGCCTTCTGCTGCCTGGAATAGGCTCCAGACTCCCTCCTCCCCCCCTCGGACTGTGACCATGATAAGAAGGTGGATAGATGCTATGATAACACCTTACCAGTTTTCCCAAATTTCAGATGGAGCGGTGATTGACATACGCCGAAATCTTTTTCTTTCAAACTTGCGCGGCTATGACTCAATAATGGAGGATTCGAGAAACCTTTAAAAATCTGATCTTGTCAGCAGTACCAAGAGCTCTGTCTGCAAGGAGAGCCTTTGGCTCAGAAAAAACGTTTAGGCAGATTGAATTAAAATATCAATTTTGGCAGCAAGTGGAAAAAACAGTAAATAAATTAAAGAAATATTCCTGTTTATAATTTTATAATAAAGGGGAAAAATCGATTCTCTAAGAGGAAAGCCTTCTTTGAGAAAAGTGTGTGTTTTTGGTTTATTCATTTTAATCATGAACATTGTGCTTTTTGGTTATTAATTTTATGCTATTTTTAAGCAATTACCCAGTTCTCTTTTCTGAATGTTTGCACGATCCTTGATGAAATCAGAAATGAAAATAGTGATATTGCTCAATTTCTAAATAAATATATTGCTATTACATTTTAAAATGTGCGGACATGGCTTTCTAGAGGTTTGGGAGCTGCCTTCTTAATAACAAATAAAAATTACAAATGCATATTTCATATTACAAGCTGATATGAACAAGCCTCAAGAAAAACAGAAAGCAATATTTGCGTTTGTGGTGTTACAGTTTTGTTCTTAGTTCAAGTTTATATTTTTGCTTTCCAGTCTTCCCCCACAATTATCTTATTCCCATGTGACAATCTAAGCCTTCCTTTCTAAGATAAGCTTTTCTTGTTGCCCGATGAACCCGCTTTTCAGCATTGCATTTACACGTCGATCACGACCACATTAGCTGACACTTGTCATCCAGAGTGAATTACATGGCCGCTGTGACAAGACGAAATAAGAGTCAATATTGATACAAGCTCACAATAACGTTGTTGGGGTGTAGTGACGGTTTGAGGTGCATTGAGGTAAAGAAGCAAGCTAAGGAACACTTGAGAGATGATGACACTTGGTACAGGATTCTTTTGGAGGTACTGGGGACCGGCCATCAAGGCAACCAGACTGTAGAGCCAAGCTTAAACTGTGTGACTAAGCCTTCTTTGTTCTTTTAGGTAGCATGGAGAAGCCAGAGGTTAAAAGCTGCATGCCCTTGGGAGAAGGGAGTTAGGTCAGCGGCACGAGTCCTCCCTTCTGGCTGACAGAACGAACTGAATGTCCTTCCTGATATCGCTGACAGTCTCAGAATTTGGAAACTGTGAAATTGACACTGAGTCTCCACACCAAGGACACCATTTAAGTTCCTTCAGACAGTCAGATAGAGAGCGCAAACTGAAAAATCCCTCGCGTGCCTTAAAAGATCCCACTGACTGAACAGCTGACTGAAGAGCTAGACCCTGGCACTCTGGGTTGGGCTGTGAGGGGGATGTTATAGGCCGTCCTCTGCCCGGCTGAGCGGGGGTTAAACATTCCAAAGAAAGTCAACTACACCCTGAAGGTCATAATAATCTGGAATATCAGACATGAAAAATATCTCAAATCTACGATATCCTGCATTTATGAGGGGCTTAACCACATTGCTTGTTATTGCTTTCGAGGCTTCCTGACATTATCTTCGGGTTAATTGTGACAGACAGCGTCTCCGGTGATTCATTTAACTCCCACCTCTCCGCTGCCCCACGGCAGTTTCCACATGACCAGTGATATCGCCTTATGCCTCGAACATCTATCCATCGCTCGAACCAAAATGATTCTGTGAGAATTTCCAGGATCTTAAAACAAGAACTGGAATTTGTTTTGTGTTCCAAAGGAAATCTGGGGATAAGTGAGGTGTTTGATGCATGTGACCCCGTGGGAACACGTAGAAGTTGCGGACATTTCCTGGATGAGGAGTGCAGGTTGACCTCCGGTGAACTTTTGTCAGAGTTATTGGTGCTCAAATGAGGAAAGTGCAAAACAAACTGTAAACTACTTAAAATTGTTATTTAAAACTGTTTTTTTAATTTTTTTTTCCCATTGGGTTTAGAGGGGAGTGTAATGATTTTAGCATGATTAAATGAGAGCAATTTTTCTGAGAAATGTGCTCTCATTTCTGCTTTCCTACTTAAGAATAGATGCTGTTTTTATTGACTGGAATGATCTTGTTCATTGTGGTGTGCGGTTTTTGATCAACTTGTATATAGATTTACAATGAAAACAGGAGTCCTATAGGATAAGCACAGTAAGTGAAGGTGGATCCAAACGTTAAATTTATGTTGTGTGACACAGTAATAGACTTCAGCTTGTTATATACCTTGTGCCTTTCACAAGGAGTGAATATGGATCGCTTAAAAAATTAAATATTTTGAATTATTACTGAAACACATGAATGTTTTACACTAGAAATGCTTTAAGGTCGCTTTATAAAACATTCTGTAAATGCATCTTAACCTCATGTAATCCTAGCACTTCTCAGCGAATATCTCTCTTGTTTAAATTAAAGATGACCTTTGACCCCTGCAGATCCGTGACATTGTGAATCCTTAATCATCATCTTCTCTCCACTTCACCTGGAAGGAGTCACGATTGAATCCTTTAATGTTTGTGAATAAAATATTTGTTTAAATATCCACCCTGACAACAACACGTGTTGACAATTTTCCAGAAACGAATCTTCCGCCTGAATTGTTTGCATTTCTTCCTGCATTACTTTTAAGGTAAACAAATCATCATATCACCGTCAATTTTCACTAAAAACTCACCCAGACTGGGATTATGGTGGCCCTGGGGCCGAACTCAAAAAACATGGGACAGAGGACACCGGGGTTTGAAATCACGGGCATCAAATGACCTAACTGCCGGTTTTTGGACAGCAGGTAGAAACTTCTATGACCATGAAGAAAACAGAAAAACAGGGAGGGGAATCGAAGTCACGATCCTGGAATCGTAAGGCTACAGTGCCACCCGCTGAGCCATGCTGCTCTCAATGCGTTGTCATTCTGTTCCATTTGTTGCTGTACTGTAAAATGCTATGTTCTTTCAGCTCTATGTGTGTGACTTACAGATACCAGTTCATAGAAAGTGCATGGCTGTTGGCTGTGACTGTAGACTCCAGGGAATGACATGCTAACAAGGTGAGAAAACATAGATTCTGTCTCCTTGTAACTGGTGATGGATGTGAACCTGCAACTCTGAATGTGTGAATTGTCATGGCACCTTAGTAGAAGCGTTGGTAGTCAAAGGTAGTAATGGAACAAATGAGGCTTCAGAGCATGGGTGGGTGGTGATTGGATAGTTCTGGATACTCCCACCCACCATGGATTTTGAAGCCTCATTTTTCCCATCACTAGTGAAAGGTATTTTTGGTACTATGCCAATTTTAGCTTGCTGACAAGTTGAAAAAGAATCAAGCTTATTGTTTAGTTTATCATGCATCAGTTTATCAACTGGAGTACAGGAAAATACAAATCAAAGATATCACTGTGAAGCAGACTGTCAATGCCAAAAATCCAGATGCCTGTAACATTAGAGAGAAGTGAAATATGAACCAAATCTTCCAAGGACATAATTTACAAATTGTTCTTTTTCTGGACAAGGTGGAAGTAGGAACATATTACAATCAACCAATTTTCAATATAGAAAACGTGTGATTTAATTATTTTGCTTTTAATGGTTGCGTAAGTATTCACCACAACAGATTTTCCCACATTTTACAGTTTTACAATCTGGAATTTAAATGGATTTCATAGGTATTTCAGTCATTAAACAACAGTTGTTTGGGGTAAGTCTCATCTGCTTTGCACGTTTAGATCCTGCCATTTAATTCCCATCTGTCTGGGTAAACCTGCTCAATGGGTAAGCCTTCGTCAGATGAATGCTGGCTTTTACTGTCCCAGACCTGTCTGAGGTCTAAACTCTTACTGGTCCATTCTAGAGAGCCCAGCTCTGAGTATAGCATCCTACTGGAAGGTGAGAAACGTGCACTTTGAAGCTACCAGCTTACTTGCTGTGGTTGCTTGGAGAAGATAAATTATGGGGGGAGGGGAGACCTCAGATGTTGACAAATAAATATATCATTAAATAAATAAGTACCTGTCTGTCAGTCTTGGGGAATGATGTACCACTTCACCTTTTACTCTTTATTCCCGAAGGCTAATTGCAAACACTGACAAAACTGATTAACAATTAATGAGAAGGAGATTTTTAAGGACATCAGGCGCACCACACAGCTCCTCTGCAGCACTCCAGTTGTGTTCCCCCTAAGCAGAAACACTCGCCCCACCCCCTGTTTTCATCAGTTGTCCCTGCAGCCCTCTCACGAACTCACAGACAATACCCACCTGACTGTCATTGAGAAGTTTCCATTACTGTTGAGCTGGGGGGGTTCTATCTGTCATGAATTATGAAAAAAGTTTGGATAACCCTTTCATGCATGAATTGTGAGTGGCTGAGACAACCATTTTTTTTTTTTTATTCTTTTCTGTTTTTCAGGATTACAAAAAAATATTCTGAAGTAATTTTACTCCAGTTGTACTTTTTAAAAAGATGCCTGTACTGTACTGCATGTATTTGAGTACTTACTAAGTACTTACTTACTTACATAGTACTTACTTACTTAAAATATTCTGAAGTAATTTTACTCCAGTTGTACTTTTTAAAAAGATGCCTGTACTGTACTGCGTGTATTTGAGTACTTACTAAGTCTGACAGTGAATCTCATTTGAAACCATAGCTCTCTTTTGGGACAACATCCATGCAAATTTTAGCTTGAAAATGTAATCGATGTATTAGATAATGGGATTGAAATAGCTGTCCGCTGTAGTAAGCATGACACACGAAAGGTTAACTTTGTTTTTCAGAATTTTATTCAGGTTTCTTTGGAGCCCAATGATAAGATACCCCATCTCTGTAACATCTGTAATAGCCTGTTTGTCATCAAGGATTTCAATGTTGAATGACTCGGAACTTTGTTTTAGACAAACGGATTAATGACTTTTTGGTAGTGCTGTTATGTCATAAGTATGAGACACGAATGACTCGTGGAGGAACTTCTATTTTGTTTTTGCTGTCTTGAAAAGGCCTCCATGGAGAAGCACAATTTTTTTTACCACACGTTCAAACACAGTGGCCCACCAAAGTATGAGAACAGGAAGCAGGCTTAACCTGAGCGTTTGATTGTGGATGAGTTTGAGCTTTGCTCGGTGCGTCTCTGATCCGGGAGATTAGTGATTTTACAACATGACGAGCTGCTGGGTCTCAGAAATGACATTAAATTGATTCTCATCAGCTACTGTTTCGATACAGACTGCGTCTAGTCTATTATCACAGACACTTGATAGGAACAATTACCCATAATCCCCACCCTCCTGGAAAACCGTACAAGATGAATGCTCTTGCATGGTTTAGAATGCCATATAAACGACACGTTCTCCAAAAATAATCAGTTTAAGTGATTCCAGTGTACGGTTTAATTAATCAGAGAGTCCTATCTGTGTTTGTTTCAGGTCATTTGCTGTCATGTGACAGCATCACGCACTGAGTTGTATAAAAGGAGAGGAGCACTCTCTGTAATTTTCCCTGTGATTTCATCTTTTTCTTGATTATTCCATTATGTGTTGATTGGCGAGGCAATCACGAGCTGAATAGATGAAACCGGCGATTCTCTTAAAGTCGGTTGCGAAACAAACAGCCTGCAAGCCTCCTGTGAAATCTACGGCCAGTGTCGGAACCACGGCCGGGTGTCAGCCGTCGAAGAATGGGAGCGTCTGATTGGTGCTTTGTTTGGCTCCTGCGTGCCATGGCAGTGCAGCAGATGTGGCTGAAGCATAGGGTAATGTAATCATAGCTGATTGTTTTATGAAGGAGGCTGTTGTTCGAGCACTGACAAGATACCAAGTCGGATGCTCTGCCCTGCTGCTGGGGGGGATCCAAATGTTGGTCAGAGACGCCCCCAGACATGCCGACAGCCATAATTATTATGCAAGAACGGAATATTACTATTCCCACATAACTAAACACGACCTGACACATCTCCATGTTCTTCTGCTTGTAGTTCGATTTCTTATTTGTGCCTTGACTCAAACTGAATGCATGAAGATGCAGTATTTTCCAACATCAAGCACAATACCCACAAATCACGTAAGCAGAAGACTGCGGCTTTTTCTGAACCTTGTCATTTGTTTAATTGGGCAGGCATGAATGTGCAATAAACTCTTCTTTCCATAAAAAGAAGACAAGTGGTGATAATTTGTCTTTTCGTTTAGGGTACGGGTGGACGTCACCCCTTCATGAGAATATCCTTTCTCTTTCAATCCGTCTTGTGTCTTAATTAGTCCATACTTCCCCATAATCTGATACAAATAATTATGCAGTCAAAGTCCAAGGCTAATTGCCTTAAGAGATACCAGTACTCCTGTGCAGATTTGCATGTGATTATTGAGTTGCTAATAAGGCGTTTAAGGGAAATACAAACAGCGAGCTTTATTGTTCACCCAAAAAAAAAAAAAATAACCATGCGGCAAATATTCTGATTCCGCTTTTACATAAATGCAAATGCGACCCCGAGAACAAAAACAGGGTCCAGATGTTCATTTGCTTTAAACTTGGACTCATAATTGCCCTGGATGGTTTTATTACAGCATCTTGGCCTTTTCACACTGCTCTGCTGAGAGTTCTGATGATGCCACTGACCCGGTTTAGTCAGCGGTAGGCTGAATCCAGACTGCTGATTCACACGGCATCATAAACACTGACACTACTGAGCTAGCTGACGCGGAGGCAAATTCACCACCGTCCCTGGCTAGTCAAATCCTGGGGGGGGGGGGGGGGGGGGGGGGGGGGGTGGGGAGGGAGTGAAAGAGCGGGGGGGCACCCCGACGACCCCCCGCC
>JAACJT020000075.1:22595398-22609026 GCA_009936485.2 Gymnarchus niloticus
CTCTCTCTCTCTCTCTCTCTCTCTCTCTCTCTCTCTCTCTCTCTCTCTCTCTCTCTCTCTCTCACACACACACACACCTGGCTAAGGTGGATGCGAAGTGTAGCTGTAATTTTTAATTGTTAGTAAACGATGCTCTAATGAGAGATAAAGATTTGACATTAAGATGGCTGTGTTGCTCTGTTTAGCTCTCAGGTGTGTGCTGTAAAACGAGGTGATCTCACTGCTTCGTCTTGCCTCTGCCCCTCTCCTTATGTTCCCCTTTGTCTTTGCCCCCCCACAGCCACATTCATTCTCATTTACTGCAGAAGCACACCAACCTGAGAGCGCGTATCTCCCTTTCCATCAAGCAATGTAATGAGGCAGATGAATATTCACGAGGCAGGACATGGAGCTGGTCAGTGTTGGGTTAATATGAGTTATGGCCCCGATGCCTGGGTCATTTTGGGAAGGACGTTCAAGCCTTTTTTACTTGTACATTGTGGATTGAAACACATCTATCCTTGTACCTTTTTGTTAGTATTGAGAAACCGATGTAAATAAAAGATCAATTTAAGCTGCTGTTATTTATGGACCCAGGATCAGTTTTAGTGGTCATGGTAGGCCAGTTAACTGTTCCTCTTGAATATTGCCTGTGCTCCTATTTTCTTTCTTATTAGTCTGACTTTAATATTTCTTAAGGTTTTATTATCATTCTTCACATTGCCCCAAATTGCTGCCCACTCAAACTGAATAATGTTCTTATTAGTCATCTTTTTTTTCCTTTTTTAAGCTTTATTCTTAAAGCTAAGGAAGAACCAGGGTGTTAGTGTAATTGGTTTTGTTCACCCCGCTGTTAAATTTGAGCCACCCCGCTTAGACTGCAGCTGTAAGTCACAGAAGCCCACATGCTCACCGGCCTCCCGTGGGCACGTCATGCACGCTTGACGTGGAGCGGACAGATGTACCTGTATCCCATTCTGAGCTGATGAGGGTGGATGTAGAGTTGTGGGTGTAGCTGTTGTGATCAGGCCTTGACCTTCACTCTTGCAGAATTGTTGTTGTTCAGTTGTCCTTTCTGTGCTCCTTTGCCTTTCTTCACTTCCGCTCTCTTGAGGTTTGGGGTCCGACGAGGAGGAGAGAGTGGGTGAAAGCTCACTGTTCAAATAGATGGAGATGTGTGGTGAGTGTGTCACAACTCGATCCCCCTATGGACTGCAATACATTTTCCACAGGTAAAACAAGTTCCAAAACCTTGTGAGCGGATTATAGCCAAAACTTTTTTTTTTTTTTTTGGAATAAAGAACAAAAAAGCATCTACACACCCAGAAAATAAAAGCCCCGTGTTCCTTTTTTGTCCTTGCTGCCGTAGGACTGTTTTGACTGCCGGTGTACTTGACGTCTGGCTCTGCAGTGACTCACTCCTGTCAAACGTTCCCACGCTCTGCCAGTGTGAGTACTACCCACTGGTGCGTTTCTTCCTTCAAGCTCCGCAGGGTTGCCCGGAGTTGAGTTAGCAGTGTTGATATTTGAGGGATAAATTCACACCTCTGCATGTACTGTAGAGATTCAGGAGAGTAAATGCAACTGGAAATCAACTTTAGCTCCCATGTGAATATGTGTGTATTCTGTCTGAGTGTGGGGTTGGTCCATGCTGACCTCCGTCTGTCTGTTTTTCATCACTTGAGATGGGGCCGTGGTAACCCTGGCGCATACCTGAATAAAAGCTAGGGGGCACCCTGGATGAGATGCCAGCCCATCAATGGGCACACGCCGTATGGACAATTTTGAGATGACATTCCAGCTAAACTAAAGGTCTGTTTACAGCAGCTGGAAACTGTACATACCCTGGTTAGAATACTGACACAAAACCGGGGGTGTGAGTCAAACCTGTAGCTGTGCAGGTGTAAGGCTAGTGAGGCCAGTGCCAGCCTCCCAGCAGACTGCCACCCCTCCAGATTCAAAAATGGAGCTTCCCGGCCCCCTCAAAAAGGCGTTCCCATCAAGCACTGGTTCATGTGAGTGGCTTTATATGCCTCAAGATGCTGGACCGTGTGATGTACACTGCATACAAGTAAATAAGCCCACTTTTGTATGTTTTTAAAACGATTTTTAAACCCCCCCCCGAGTTTACCTCTTGCAGGACGGTGACAGTATCGTGCTTGTGGTCTTTGAAGTGACCATGTGAATTCACATTTAATGAAAGGACCCCCTTTGCCCCGTTTCTTCTGCTGCTTTCCTTTGGTTTCGAGATCCTTTGGTCTTTAAGACTTTGAAACATTATGTATTCTTTCATCCCTCCACTTTCTCGCTCCTCTGCTCCTCCACCACAGATGTGTGTTGTCATACCTCTGCCACACCACGCATCTGATAAATGGTCTCTATAGCCTTTTATCTTTTTCTTTTGCTACAGTTTGTATCGGTGTGTGTTACAGCGGGCCCACAATGCACCTGGTGCTCTTAAGGAACCAACATCTCGGGACGGTTCTTTGTCCGCTTGGGTGTACCTGTGCCGTTCTCTCTGCATCATAACGGGCCAGTATTGCCATTCTGTCAGATTGCATTTCTATACTGGAGGTGGGTCAGGTACTCTTGGGATCGTTTGTCAGGTTTACTGAGCCCTCCTGTCCCCCTCTTTCTTTTTTTGTGCGGTGTCCCTCAGAAAAACCCCCGCTCAGAGACGCTTCCTTCATCTGTCTTGTTGTCAGGACGTACTTAACAGAGTGTTTAGTTTTGCCATTGCATTACGTTGACCTCAGTTCTGCTTTTTAATGGTGACTTCGACCATATCAGACATTGGGGTGAGCTTCTTATGTGAATCTGGAGCAGGGTCATAAATGATCACTTCAGGGAAGAAACTTGGTGTTGATCGCTTTTTTTTTTTTTTTTTTTTTTTTGTCTTAAGGTGTTGTGGTCCTTTTCAAGTGTTAACCTTTTCTTATTGTGTCTGACTTGAAACCACACTTCTATCATTGATTTAACTTGGTTTGACTGTTACATTAAAGCCAGCCAGATACTCCTAATTGGTTTTATGCTGTGTCCCCTTCTTGCCATCCCTTCCTTAATGCTATCAGTCTTGTGTTATTAGATTAGCCTTAAAGGCTCGTAAGCTGTAGGCTGACCTTTTCCATTCTGAAGAACATGCTCTGCAGGAACCGCTCTGGCAACTCGCCAAGACGGAGCTTAACTTGCCAAACGGCTGCCGTCCCCATACCTTAAGGTGTTCTACCTGATGACCTTCCCATCGAAGGGTGGCTGAGGTCTATTGGTTTTTTTTTTTTTTTTTTTTTTGTGGGTTGAGGGCTGCCTTGGACCCGGTGCCATATTTCTCCCATGTGCTTTAAGTCTGCTCCATCCCGGTTTTCCGGCAGTGCGCTTCAGGCAGATGTGAAGTCGGGTCACTAGCGCGTCCTGTCGGAAATGTTCCAGCGTTTAGGGTCCGTGGTTCTTCTGGCATTTGTTCATTCTTAATGCTTCTCTTTTTGGAGGTGGCTGGAGCGTACTCCAGTAGATTTGCCACGTCTGTCCCTTTCTTCCCCCGCCCCCTTTCTGGCAGTCTTCTATTTTTTGCGAAATTCCGAAGCAGCTTGTGATCAATGTGTCTGAGGTGCCGCTGTGGCGATGCTGACGTGTGCAGATCTGAATAATTGTACTGCCAGCATGGAAAGACAGCACTTTTTATTAAGGCTGTGGTTCTCAACAAGGTCATTTACCGCGTCTGTTTTTCCCAGCTAAATTGCTTTATTTATTCCTCTCTGATGCTCTGTTGAATAGGTATGAATAAATGCCCCATTCCCTGCGTTTGCGTGCCCATTTTATTTTTTTTTGCTTGTGGAAACACACTCGTTGGCTAGCCTGTTTCTGTCCCTGGGCGCTGGATTACTGTACCAGTGGTGCCATAGTAAGTTATAATATAGGCGGGTTATGCCAGAAGTGTGGCACTCGGGTGCCCTCCCAGTATACTGGGTAGCATGTGGATGTGGGCAGGAGTGGATTAAGCCAGTCCTGATTTAATGTGGGCGACACTGGAAACAGGGGAAAGAGCAGAAGGATTGAGGCGGTGAACAGGATGTAAAAAGCTGCAGCTTGCTCCCTTAACCTGGAAGCTAGCTGGAAAAACCGGAGTTCCTGTCTTTGGAAAACGTCCATCACTTTGGCTTCCTCTGTCTCCCCCCAGTCTTCATTCTTCTCTTCATTCTCGTTTTCCCTCACTCCCCCCACGTTGTCTGTCCCCAGAAGAGTGATGATAATCAACTCTAGCCTTGGCATTTTCACTCCCCGCTCTGGCAGGAGATGAGCAACGGCGCTCCCTCTGCGGATGATGGAGTGTTATCGCTCTGCAGATAGAGACTGCAACCAGAGGGGGGAGAGGAGATGGTGGATGGATTGCGGAGGGGGGGGGTTGGGTGGGGATGATCGGGGAACTTTCGAGGGGCTTGGAGACAGGACTCCTGTTGGCAGCTTTTGTCGACCAGTGTTCTCATCAGAAGAATTTGGTTGGGAAGCATTAGTCGATTGTGTGTGTTGGTTGACTTGATGTCTGAGACAAACGTCACAATGTGTGTTTTGCTTGGTTCCTACTGGAGGAAAAAATTGTCAGTTACACCAGCAGCACGTCAAGCAGTTTGTGACTGCGGTCATGAGACCAACGGGTTACAAATGCAGATTAAAAACAGCACAGAGTGGGAATAGGCGAAACAGTAGGGCAGTGGTGAGCCGACTGCCGCGGTTTTGGGGAGGTTCCACCATCTGCTGCTTCCTGTCTGTGCATGGGGAGATGATAATGGCAGTGAGCTGGCTAACATCTGGGTTTAATTTTCCAGGGAACGGCTCCAATTGTATCACTGCAAAGCTGCACCATCCTCTCTGGTAACAGAGGCTTTGTGACTGAACTATGGAGACTGACTGTGAAATTGTCAATGTCTGGGGTTTAAGACTCCACGCAAAGTTTATCGTTGGAGTGCCAAAGTTGTTCTTCCCTGTCTTGGTTATGCTGGTCCTTTTCTCTTGCCCTTTTCCCTCTTTACCCCCATCGTCCCTCCGTCTTCGGTAATAGAGACAGGCGGCACTCATCACAGACTTAGTCGGGCGTTGAGTGGTTCTGAGTGGGCAGCTCAGGGCACGCCCCTCTTAGATGACAGCAGCCCTCTAATTGTGACAGTTGTTCCGGCTTTGTGCCTCTAACTCCCTCAAGAATTTGTAACTAACAAACTTCTAAAAGAGCGATTCTGCTTTTAAGGTTCCTTTAACATTGCTCCAATGATGGAATTTTATTCCCACACCTACACTGTGATTGTTCCCTGTTTTTAATCGGTGTCTTTTCCTGTCATCTTCCGCCTTTTGCCGTGTTTGTCTCTGCTTCTTTCCTGTGCAGTTTCATTTTCTCTTTCCCAGTTCCATTTCTTTTGTCCTAACCGTGTGTGTGTGTGTGTGTGTGTGTGTGTGTGTGTGTGTGTGTGTGTGTGTGTGTGTGTGTGTGTGTGTGTGTGTGGTTTTAATGGTCCACCTTCCATTTTGGTCCCCCCCCCAAACTGCCTACCTTGCTGTGCTGAAACCTCTGCCTGGACGGTATGGCTGTCATCAGCCAGGAAGGTCCAGGAAAGTAGGGAGGGACAGAGTGTCTGGCTGTCAGCAGGCGGTTGATGAGCTGCATGTGTAAGCAGGAGCATGGCCAGCAGCTTTGACCCTGATTACCAGATGTCTCAGAGTTGTGCAGTGTTCATTTCCCGCCGTCAGACCCCATTACACCATGGTCAGTCTGGGCCTGTCTGCTGGACTCGACGGTAGGACAGCAATAACGACGGCCACGCGTGGGCAGACCCGCTGAAGTGGACAGTGGGGTCAGCCCTCAAGCGAGAACGTGTTTTTCTTATCCATGTAAGATTTGCTCTCATTTTTGATGGAAGTCTCTTAGTATAAGTCGTGAACTTTGTTTGGCTGCTGGTGTTCAGACCTCTGAGCGTATAGATTTAGGATAAGCTGGGGAGCAGAAGTAATCAAGACCACCAAAGAGGACAGGTTTGGGGCATATCATACAGAGCAAACTTTTCCCGATGTCTCACTATATATTGAGGTTTCTTCAACAGGAAGCCGATGTAAATCACTTCCACACCACCCTGATGTGGACTGTCTCTGCTTATCAGCTCATAAGAAATCATAACGTGGGTTTGTCATTGATTGCAGTTTCTGTTCTATGATGTATTTTACTGTATGACTACGTCAAGCAAAAAAGCTTTGTACGTGATTAATGTTTGCCTTAACTGGAGCAATGCCATGTCTTGTTTAATAATATGAATCTGTGTTCCAGCGTCTTAGTATACTATTATGTTCAAGGCTGATATTTCCCTCTCTGCTCTTCATGTGGTGTTTGGTTTGCCGGAGGTGTGTTTGTTTAATCTCTAATAAATATTCTGTCTGCTGCCTTTCTGTAGCTCAGTGGTTTAATGATCTGTGCCCAAATCGAGAAGGTTGCGCATGCAAATCCCATGGGTGGCCGAGTAATCGTCACTGTCGGGTCCTTAAGCGAGGATCTTAATCTCAACTGCTGACTGACCCATGCTTTCCTCACTTGAATTTTTGGATTAATTTTAGCAACATACCTGGGGCAGGGGTTAAAAATCAGAGGAAGACAATGGTGGTTTTGAGATGAGGTGCTCATAATTATTTTAAAAATTGAGGGGGGGGGGGCGAGTGGAGAGAGACTGGTGCTGTCTCTGCACCAAATTTAATTCCAGCTTTGGAAATACGTGTTTCAGAAAAATGAATGAAAATGGCTTCACGGAGAATGGGGGCCAGCGGCAGATGTGAAATTGGGAGATAATAGGCGGATTGAGGACTTTTTAACGAGACTGCATTTGTAACGTGCAAACAAGAAAACGTAAAGGCGGATGAAATTTCGCAGCTCCTTCCTCATATCTTTTCCCCTCTGGCCAGCCACTCAGTGCCTTGCTGGTGACACAGGTCTTTGGAAATGTTCTCATGGAGATATGCTGCTTCTTACAAATGATGACGCGAGATTAGCTATTTTTTTGCAGCGTTTGGTTGCAAAACAAACAGGAGTGGAGGAAACTGGCAGTAGAGGGTAGATACGGATGAGATTGCCCAAAGGATGGAGGCTGGAGTAATACTGAAGTTTGTCCGTCTTCGATGCCTTGAACGACATCAGCATTACGCAGTGTTAGCGCACTGATTGGATATTTTCAGTTGTTAAATGCTCTCTGTGTAAGCCCAGTCATGCACAGTTATAACTGTGCTTTAACATTTCGCAGTGTTTGGGTAGTGTCAGCTGTATCATAATTCTGACTTTATGCATGGTAGTTTGACACGCCACGTTGTTCACTGGTTCCTGACTGGACTTCTAGTCGAGTTGCTAGCGGTTCACCCTGTGAATGAACATCGGTGGGGTTGTAGGATAAGGACGGGGCCATGTTGACGATTTTCATTTATGCTTCTGCCGTCCGTTATTCTGTTCCCAAATGTGTGGTTTAAAACAGGTGACTCATCAGATCTTTGATTTGTAGCAGAAGAGTATGAAATAAAAACTTGGGGTAAGTTTAAGTGATGTTATGCCACAACACTTTAATAGTTTTTCATTTATAAATGCATGGTGGTTGAACTTGTATGGTTTCATGAAAAAAACAAACCATTTATAAATGTCCAGTCTGAGTTAAACACTTATTTAGTCTTGTAGATGCTTTTGTCTGAAGCAATGTACAAGTGAGTAGTATGTCTATCACACGCTTGCAGATGTCAAGTTGCCTGCTTGGGTAGCGTTAGAACCTAACATCAGGAGAAAAAACTAAATCAATAACACCATGACGGTTTGGTTCTTTGTGGGCTCAAGTATGAAATATAAGAAAGTAGCAGACAGTGTTGCTTAGTGAGAGCATTGCAATCAAAGACAAAATATTGGGCAGGGTCAGTGGTAGAATGGATCAGAGCTTTTCCATCAGGAGTTGAGTCTTCAGATAATTCTTCAAGGTCATGCAGGGCTCAATCCACCATTGAGGAACCACACATGATAAATGTCTAGCGCGAGACTTGTTCTCGCGTCATGGGTGGATCACCAGGCAGTCACCTTGTTGGTGACTGTGGAGGGCACGGCCGAACATCGGTTCTGGTGTGAGACTTTGTGTAGGTAGGTGTCATTCCGTTAACAGCTCTGAAAACAAGCACCCATAGGGAGCTATCTATAGGCTTTCCTTTGGCACAGAGTCTGAGCGTTCCAGTGCTGTAAACTCCTCACGTCCTCAGAGGATCTCATTCCGTGACACGATGTGTATTCTAGTGCATGGTGCAGGTCCGGATTTGGGTAGAGAGTCTGGAAATATCGTAATATTATCATCGCTATATGCCTGAAAAGGGGGATGTTATTTTTCGGCCGTATTGTTTAAGCCCGTGAGGGTTTGTTTGCTTGCTCCTAGTGAAACAGAGGAACTGTAGTTTTCCAGCACGAAACCCCAGCGGAGAGCAGGAGGCAGCTATAAATTAGAGTAGGAGGCACACGATCCAATTTTTATTGCCCCATCCATTGCCATATTCATTCGCAGCTGACACTGTACACATTTCTGATATTTCAGTTGAATAGTTTTAATGAAGACTGAAATTGGCCGCTCCTCGTCTGGGAGGTGCCGAGGGGAGGTTATAAATAAAGGCCGTGTTTAGATGCGGCACATGTCGTGTTTACGTTTGACAGTCAGTGGTGTGTGCCACGAGTGGAGATGCGCATGGCGTTTTCATTAAAATCCGAGCCCTTCGTCAGCCAGAGTCCATCCTGGAGCAAAGCCACAGAGATGTGCTCTTTGCGCCCATCTCTCCTCCCCAGGGTTCACTGAACGAGTCGCATTTGTGCCGCGCTTGTTGAGCCGTTGACCTTCCAGGCCACCGACGGCCGTCGGTGCACAGCTGCGTTCGGCGTTGCGTCGGTGCTGGGGCAGCGCACAGTCCAGAAACGCTGGCTGAGATGCATGGATAGAATTAAAGATTGACCCCCACGGTGTGGGTATGGTGTTTGCGTGAGCATTGCCCTTGTACTGACGTTATTCCAAAAATGCAATCACCGGGAGCAGAAATCACCTGTTGACACCAAAATTTATGGTCCCAGCTATTGAATCAAATGGAATTTATAGTTGAAGAAATAAAGGGTAAATTTTATGGGTGTGGGTTTGTATGCGTGAGCATGCGTGTAGGTGTCTGTGTGGCTCTGCGTGGAATGATAAAGCCCAGGTTATCATTTTAGCTGCTCCCTGCAGCTGCGAGGGCCTCATAAATTGGTGAAATTGTCCCCGACCGCTGTTGGCTGCAGGGCCGTTTGTCTCTGTCTGGTTATGAAGACGCCGGCAACGGCGTCCCCCCCCCCCCTTCCCCGCCATCCCCGGGTCGGTGCTGTCAGATGTTCTCCTTTGGTACTCCTTCACACGTCGTTATCCTGACACGTCCATTGATCCTCCCGCAACATCGCTTCCTTCGTCAGACAGGACAAAACGACTGAAGACTAAAGACAACTGAACCTAGCAGTTACAGCTCAGCCAGGGTGCAGAATTTCTCCATATTGTGTCCTCTGGCTTCTCAGAGATCGATGGATATTCCTAAAGTTTCTTTTTTTTTTTTTTTTTTTTTTTTCTTCTACGTCTTTATTCAAGGTCACTCAATGATCATTGTACAGGCTCATAAATCAACAGCCGGTTGTGACAATGCAACACTATTTATTTTGAGATCTTCAGCTGTAGAGCCAGACTCGTGTTGTACACGATATGAAACCTCACACAAGTTCAAAAGCAATTCAGGAAGTGAAAGGTGCTTCCCGTCACATGGTGTCCCGTGACCCAAATTCTGGCCGTGTTGCAACTCTGGGACATTTCCGAGCTGCCGTCTATTCTAATGGTCTTTTGTGGCTGGCTTTGCATTAGCTGGTCGGCCACATCACCCACCCACTGCGCTCCGGGGACTTTGTAATGAAGTTTGGATCGGTTAATGCTAGGCCAACAGAGAGCTGCCTTCACTTCTGGCCCTCCTGCCCAGTGAGAGCCAAGTCGCCCTTTTTTCCCCTTAAGGTTAAGCAGATTGTACATGGGCTCTTCGGGTTCGTCATTGAACCACAGAACTTGAGCGTTCAGCAACTGTCCGAGCTCCCGGGGCCTAAGTGCTGCCCAGGAGGATTTCAGGCCTCTCCGTCTTGGTGTGTGCTAGCTATTCTTAATTTAGACAGTAAATTAATCCAGGCTGGCCAAGCTGAACCCAGCACAGGTCCATGAGCCCTCTGGCAGTAAATCCCCAGACTCATCCATGCAGCGTAAGGAGAATGAGACTGTTTTTGTCCCTTTTTTGGACAGACAAGTTGGCTGCTCTTTGTGCAAAGGGACTGTGAATTGTGCAGCCTCAGAGCCCTCTGTCTGGTGACCTCCAGTGACCCACAGCTCATCAGGGAGCCCCTTACTGGCACAAGAATCTGCTCCCTGGCGTGGCTTCCTGCCGAAATGGGTAGCGGCCGCACCGGTTGCCTGGCGATCCTCGAGCGGCGGTTAAGCAGTCAAGTTTTTGGACCGCAGCCCCTACAGGCTCATTAGAGCCTCAAGGCAACACCCCCGGATGAAGGTGCGAAGTTCTTTATGCGTTCCACTAAGAAATGACAGGGATTTGTGAAGGGTCCACCCTTCCAGCAACCCCCCCGCCCCCATTTTCACCTGTTTCTTAAAGCTTTTGCAGGCCTCCTGTTATCTGAGGGCCTAATTCCAGTTACCTGGGCAACCCTGTAATTCACCACTGGCGGCTTCCAGTGCTGCAGCAGTCCTCTGCTTGTTAACTTTCCTGTTGGTTAATGATCTTGTGTTCTTCCTGTTTTTAATGTAGCTTATGGAACTGCTGAGCCGTGAGCCATTGCTCAGGTGTGCCTTTTCTTTGCCGGTTTCTCCTCTCTCTGCCTCAGTCTATCAAAGTAATTTGGGCATAATGAGCATGGCACAGGTGTTGTTCCTGCTAAGGGCCCCGGTTTATGTTGGCCCTGGGTGCGTTTTCCTGCTCGAGAGGAAAGGGATATAGGCGATGTGTGGGTGGTGGGGTACAAGGTCAGTTATTCTGCACTCTCTGATCTCGTTACCTCCATCTGCATTTCTCCTGGTAACCCCTGATGGCTGATGGTAGGTGGTCTGGCAGCACAGTCTGTGCCCCCCCCCCCACCTTTACTTTTTAGTGTACTTGTTAGATTGGCATCATAATCAGTAACACTGGACCAAAACAATCTTGGCTTTCAGCCTCGCTCCCATATTCTTACTCTGAGCTATTTAATGCCAATAAACGTCGGCTGGCTAACTTGAATACAGCCAGGGTATTCGACCGTTTCTATGAAGTGAAAATAGACCAGTGCTAGGGACTCCGGCAAATGTGTGTCTGCTGATCAGGAGGAGTTACCATTAGATGGCAGTACTGAAATTTACAAAACATTTCTGTGGGTCACAGGTTGAATACTCCTAAAATACAACACTGACCTTAACCTGTTTAATTGCAATGTATGCTTTTTTTTTTTTTTCTTCCCCTTTTGCTATCGTCAAAACCCTTTGTTAGTCAGAGGGTATATCTTACCGTGTGCATTTAATATTTTTTCCATCAACAGGGCTACCTTATGATCCATGTAGTGAAACAATTTGCCCAGCTCGTAAACCCTTCCTGAACACTAGCCATTAGCTTATTCAGTCTACTGATATTAACAGCTTGAACAGGACCACCTCTTCCCAAGCCTGTGTTTTTTTTTACGTTAGCGATGCCGTGTATTTGCGTCTGTGACTGAGCACGTGCACTCACTGTTTCATATGAGGGCGAGAATGAGAATCGCTCACTATTAAACCGCGCTGTTCATTGAACAGAAACATTGAAAAAAATAGTTATACTTTTCTCAGGGTGATGGGTGGGGAAAATCAATATCTCAAACTGATCTCAGATCAGAAGCCAGCATTGGGGTGAAATCAGTGGAAATCACTTTAGTAAAGTGGGATTTCCTTTATAAACAAACATCTGTAACACGTTCACTCCACGTGCAGATGTTTGTCAGGTTGGTGTCCTGACCTCGGGTGCCTACACCCCAGACCCAGCATGGGGCTCCTGGTAATGGTCACTGTTTTGCCTGTTTGATACAGTACATTCACAGCGATTAACCTTTGGGCTAATCCCCAAATCAGTTATCCTGTCCTTAATCTACATCTGCACCTCCCAGTCACAGGCTTGGTGGGGGGGGGGGGGGGGCCCCTCGCTCTCTCTCTCTATGGATGGGGCCTTCCCCAACGGGTGCTTCCATAACCGCTCTCGTAGCTGTAGGTTGGGAGCCGAGAGGCCTCCAGGCAGGCAGACAGATGGGTAATTCTCTTCAAACACTCGAAGACCGTGACTGTAACATCTCTGCCATTGTTCTCTCCAGCGATTGGCTGCTGCCACATTGCTTCCCCCTTTGATTCGTCTCCTCCTGCTATTTTTGTGTTTGAATTTCAGTTCATAGGCCTGACTGACCAGTTTGTCTGTAATTTTTTAAAACTTGCCTACATGTGTATTATAGTTAGCTGGCCCTTTTTTTTTTTTTTTAAACCGCCCATGTATGGGTTATGATTTGACAAATGTACAGCAGTCTCCAGATTTCGTGGCAAGCTTTTGTTTTGTCAGTGGTGCATGGCTTTCGGCATGGCTTTTAAAGCTGAAGCACAAGACCTGCAGACCAACAAGTGACTGTTTGTTGACTTTGGCTTGTTGCTTTAAAATGTCAGCGTGGCATTGTGTATACCCTGGTGCTCCGCTCTTATCTGTGTGACATTTAAAATTTCGTAGGCAATAAGAACTCCATTGCAAGTTCGGGAGACATCCCTCGAAGGCGGCCACCAAACGTAACCTCCGTCTGGCAGAGTAATCCGCTGTAGGGTCCCAGCGTAGCTGAAAGGGCTCGTTTAACTTTCTGTACCAAAAGCCGTGAGTGTGCATGCGGAACAGAGTGAGCCGTCGCCCTTGTCCGGTCGTGCAGCTGTAGTCGAGGGGGCCGCGACGGCTGACTCGGCTCTACGTTCGACGTGAACAAGGCCTTGCTGACTCCAGCCCTGCCTTCTGTCCTTGTGGTGAATTATGACTCTGCTGTGCCATGACTCTCCCCTGTCTGTGTCAGGAGGACAAAGGGTTTCAAACTTTTATTCATGGCTTAACAAAAACAAAGTAAAAGAGAACCAAAGACGCGCAAAGAGCATTTGGAAGAGGGGAAAAAAGTTTTACGTTTGAGTGTTATTCTGTTCTCTGGCTGGCATTGTAGGTTCCTTTTGGATTAACTGAACCCAGAGTCATAGCGCTTGAGACTGTGGTGGTGTGTCTCTTAATACAACAGTAAGTTTCAGTGACATAAATAGAAACAAAAAACCGTAATTATGGAGCCGTTTGAAGTGAGAGCCCAGGCAGCTCAAGGCGGGGAGCAGACAGCTGATTTACCCTGGGCTCATTAATGTACCTGTGTCACTCTGTGGAGAGAGCAGAATGTCATGCACGGATGGGGGCAGGTCTGCCATGGCCACGTGTGTCCAGCAAGTTCAGAGTAGGAAGACGCATCAGGCTTTGGTATTGGGGGGGGGGGGGGGGGGGGAGGGGGAGGGAGGGGGGGGGGGGGGGCGTGGGAGGGGGGGGGGGGGGGGGGG
>JAACJT020000075.1:22616206-22630495 GCA_009936485.2 Gymnarchus niloticus
TGTGTGGTTGGGGGGGGGGGGGGGGGGGTGGGGGGGGGGGGGGGGGGGGGGGGTGGGGGGGGGGGTGGGACAAGGGCGCCAACGGGGGGGGGGGGGGGGGGCATCTGGGAGAGTCCTCCAAACTGCTACGACTGTCCATAAACGTGGAGGTACTGTAGATGAGGCTACCTGGCTGTCTGGTATCTCTGTCTTTTGTTTGGATATGGGCTGGTCCTCAAAGGGGTGTGTCAGTACACATGTACCATGTGCAGGGAGCAGGCAGGCACATCCCAAAGAGGCTTCATGTGAAACGGATAGTGGCTGCTGTGAAAATTAGAATGAATTGGCTTTGAAATGCATTGTCCCTTCATGGCTTTAACAACAGGCTGACAAGAATGCACTGTCGTGTGGTTGTTTGTGCTTGATAACATATCCCTATTCTTCAAGGTCGTCTTCTCTTTTTGCTACGCCCGGAGCTTTTAGATCGAAGTGCCGGCTTCTGCCTCACTCCTCAGCTCTGCACCCTTCTCAGAAAAGGTCTCCGGAGACGTTTATGAAGTTCTAACACCTGACTGATCTGTACTCAGTGTTTTTGGGGCTGAGTGACATGACATTCCTCCAGCTGTAATTTCATTTTTTTTGAGCCAAGTCATTTAAACGCTGTGTGGAAGTTGCAGTGTTTAACGGATGTGTGTTGATGCACTTTATAAGAATAAGACGCCAAATTGCAGCCACGGAGTCTAGTCTGTGCCTAACCGGTATCTTTGGTGAAGCAAGCTGGGTCCGGTAGCTTCAGACTTAGGTTCAGGTATGGGTTAAAGGATCTGTCTTCCTCTCTGGCTGGATGTGATAAAGACAGAGGATTCCTCGTCTCTCCTTAGAGGTATTTAGTATTCTGGGAACTCCAAGGTGACTCAGTTTCAAATATTTTAGCTGTTATGGAGGAAGGGGACATTAAAAGAAATCTTTCGGGAAAAGGACCGGCATGCTCCTCCTCCTGTCCCCTCTTATTCCGGAGGCTCTGGGCGTGTGCAGCATGCCTGGAGATGTCGAACCTTGAGGATGCTCTTTCCATTACCCAGCTGTCCCTTTTATAAATGATTGTCTAGCTATGCAGGGACACAGCTTTACATGAATGTTTTATGAAAACAACTCCTGTCCCTAAAAGTTCTGCTGGTCTGCCTGGTACGTCTCGGCTCTTCGTTAAGGACGAGTTAACCTCACTTTCTAATGGCTGCTAATGAACACGGATTACATGCTTCTCTGACATTCATACTCACTCACTGTCCTGGATTTGTAATGTTTGACGGATATTACGTGTTGTTTATGCTGTTGTGGTCTTCCTTGTGACGCATATTTGTTTTAATTTTGCTAACTTTCTATGCTATATTGAGTATAGTGCATATTTACTAATGCCTGAATCTGTTTAATGCTGTTTATTTTCTTAGGATGCTGATGATTTATGGAAGAGTTGTCCCCAAAAAAAACTGAGCAGATCATTTACTCTTGGATGCTTTTTTTCATGTAGTAATCTACATGTAGTATTAACTTGTACCGCAACCCTCACCCTTAATCCCTCCCTTCCCGAACACGTTTTGTAGTAAACATTGATTTAGTATGAGCTACAGTCCTTATTTTAAAATGGAGTATTTCATTTTTCAGACTTTATTTCCATGGTCTTATAAAATCTTTCCTTCGCAAGCTTAAATGAAGAAAATATTAAAACCATATTTTAGTACCTTTTTATTCTGTTTTGGAAAAACATACTTGCTCCAGTACAACAGGTCTTGTTCACCAACTGACAAGTCTTTTAAAAGACTCTGCTGTCTTCCCCTTCGCAATGGTATAAAATGTAAAAATACGGTATATCTTTTTTTTTTTTTTTTTTTTTCCCCCAAGAATGGCCTGCTTGTATCAGGAAAACTGGTGAATTAACTGCACAATGGTAATTTTGCTTTTAGTAATTCTTGTATGTGGCTTTGTGTTTTTGTTTCTGTTCTGGGTGTGTGTATTGCATGATGAGCCTGGGGGATGATGGTTTTTCATGTACACGTGTAGTGATGGGACAAGTGAGACTTCAAAACCCATGGTGGGTGGGAGTTTCCTGAACCACCAATCAATGCCTTTGATAGCAGCAGTGAGACTTCCACCTACCACTGGTGTCGAAGCCTCATTTAGTGCCAGCATTGATCTGTTAGTTTAGGATACCCAAGACGGGTTTTGAAGCCTCAGATATCGGATGTGCTATGGTGATGTCATTATTGAGGAATTATGAAGATTCATGACAAGACAGCTATGGAAATGTCGTGTTTTTTTTTTTTTACACGGCGGAATTTTCTTGGATTCTGATTTAGTCTATTCTTTTTGTATTGCTTGGGGCTTACATTTGCTTTGCACAGACAGGTGACAAAATCCTTCGTGGTCCCATGAATGAAAAGTTTTCACTCAATATGCGGAGCTTCACTGGGACACTGCTCCCAACCTTTAACATAAAGATCATTTTGCTTCATATGAGCCATAAATGATGTACAGAGGCTGCACACTCAGTACTGTAAGTGCTTAAAGAATACCACTAATAGCTAGTATACTGTTAACTCTTAGATTAAAATGTGAATCCAAACAAGCACCAGAAGCATCGTTTTTATGGTATTTTGTGGTATTTTTATGGTATGGCTTTTGCTGACGACACTGACACGCTCCGTATTCTGTCAGGATTTAGTTTTGAATCAAATCCACGAAAGCGTTTGTAATCCCAGGCTGTTGTCAGGACCATTGATTCACTCACCCATTTAAGAGCATCACCTTGTCAGCAGTCAACGTTTTTCAGAATGGAATGTTTACGTGAAGGTCATGATAAATCTATGTAGGGTGGTTATTTTGTTTTGTTAATGAATAACTTCAAGTTTTAACTTTCATGGAGGCTGTTTAATGACAGTGCTTTTAAAAACTGCAGCTGCATTGCAGACTTCCAAATGGTCTATGCCTAAACCATGATACCATGAATATTTACGCAAAATCATCATACGCTTGTCGCTGCGTTGCTTTAATGCTGTTGCCGTTGAGATGATTTGCATATGTAACTCATTATGCGCCGTGCCTCCCGGGAGCAGGCCGTCTCCGTACTGCCGTCACCTGACCGTGTGACGGTCATTGTGTAGCTGCATGGTTCAGGAAGATCAGTTGTGGCAGCGAGTCTGAGCAGCAGCCCATGTTTCAGCTCAGCCTCGTGAACAGAGCATGCCATTGTCTGTGGTCTTCCAGTGCAGATGTTTGCTGTCCTGAAGCTGCGCTCCATCTTTGTCTTGTTGCTTGTGAGCGTGTGCGCGCGCTATTCCATAGACTGGAATACACACACACACACACACACACAGAGAGAGAGAGAGAGAGAGACTCCCAAGGGCTCGCTGACTCCAGAAAAATTCACAGAAATGGGGGGGAAGTACTTTTCACACAGTATTTTGAATCAATTTGCATATTGCATTTGCATTTTAAATAGAAAATGGCATAATTACAGGAAGTAGATCCGTCAGTCCCCCGCCTTTCTTTTGGCCCAACCTAAACGCACCTCGAGATCGAACCACCCGGGGGGTGAGGAGGCGGAGAGGTGAACAAAGAAGCATTCTCACCCGCAGCAGTAAAACACCACAGTCCACGTTGTACTCTGGGTGGCGCTGTTGGTGAGCGCCTGTTCTGAGAATGCAGGGAGGTATCTCTGGGGTTCTGCACCGTCGGGATCTTATCAGTCAAGGCTGTTGAACTGGGGGTTGGGTTCCACCTCAGGTGGTGTTTAAAAATCACCTGATGATCCACCCTCAGCACATGAGCTCATTAAAACCTGTGGTTCACATCTGATCTGATTTCCTGTTGTTGTGGCATGTGAGGAAGTCTCAGCACGCCTGTGCTCGTGGTGGGGGGGTCTGTGTGAAGATGTGACTTGTGGCTTTCTGACAGTCTACGCCAGACCTGTGGCTGGAACAAGGCATTGATTTCAGCTTTATCATAGAGGTCACTGGAGCAACTGTGCTTCAAATGATGGAATGATATCAAGCTTAAAGATGTCTTCGATGCAGATGTAGTCTGACCTACGTGGGAGAGAAATTTACAATTCAAGCTTACACTTCTGTTCCCCCAAGTATTTGATTAAATATTTGTGGGTTAGTAAAGATGTTTTTTAACGGATTATTAATAGACTAACGAGATTCTGGAAACTGTTTCTTTCATAGACTAAAGAAATAATGTTTGGTATGCGAGTACTGTAAACTTTGGGGGGGGGGGGGGAAATGAAATCGAGGCCTGCCTTTGGAGATTTTATCACAAAACAATGTGATTAAAAAAGTGAGATTTGGTATACTTACAACTCCAAAGCATTTCTGTTAACACACACAGGAGTGGAAATTCCTTCTATGGGTTGGCCACCTTTGCAGATTTATGATCCTAATTCCTTGTCAGTTTTTTTTTTTTTTCTTGCCGACCTTTCTTCTTGTGAGAATGTATGGCCATTCTAGCTGTTGTACCTTATGCTTGTCAAATAGGGTATTTCACAGTAGTGCCTTCAGGGAAATGCCATTAAACAGTGTGTTGCTAATGATACCAGTCAAGCTAGAGAAATAGCTAGAGAGACGTGTGCCCCCAACCCAAATTCAACAACTGAATTTAACATTTCTGGTCCCTTAAACAACGTCCTCAGGTCCCCTTGAAGGTTTCAGCTTTTTTGTTTGGGTTACGTGGTGTTTCCTAAACGGAGGCTTTACAGCCTCCACCGCATGAAGCATCCGATTGGCTCGGAGCTGCTCAGCTCTTCGCCTGAGTGGTCAGCCTGTTGGAAGAGGCCAGCCCCCTCCCAGAGCTCCCACTTTGTCTCCTAGGCCGCTCACACACCGGGAGGGCCGCGGGTAGTAGCGGAGGTGTCTTTCTCATTCTCGCATGGTGGGAAAACAGCCCCAGGGAGAGGCTGCGGGTGGTGGATTCTGTTTCGTGTTTCTCTTAAGTCGTGGCTAAAAGAGAATTTAAATGCATACCCCCACCCACCCAACCATTGTTTCAGTGTGGCAGAAACAAAACTGTGGTACCGTGTTTGAGAAGGAAGGCACCATAAACTGTTTGCATGTTTAATGATGACCACTAAATATCATATGTAAAATAATTTTCTGTGAAATGCTTCTGAGGCTGCAGTCATGGTGCCTGTCCAGGCTGCTCCGAAGATTAGTGGACTAGTGTGTTTTGACAGGTAGGGAAAGTTGTAAATCTGGTACAGTTGTACAACAGAAGTTTCCTGCTGCTTCTGAAATCTGTTTGGTTATTCAATTTTTCATACTTTTGTCTCCCTTTATGCAAAGGTGCCTTATTTAAAAAAAAAAAAAAAAAAATAAAATCTTAATGTTGCTGTATTACACTGTCCCCCGCCCCCCCATTTCTGTACGATTTAACCAGAATCGATTTCTTTAGAAATGGACTGAACAGAGTGTTTGTAGCAGACTTGACAAGCGTGAATTACATATTGATTTAAAGTGAACAATAGCCCAAAAGCAGATTCGAGTCTTCTCTTTTACACTGGCTGAGTTTGTGATTACGGGCCACTTTTGTTTGTTTTAAAGATTAGAAAATGTATTTGAATCTGCCCAGCATCAAATCTATATATATAATATATATATTTTTTTTAAGTAATACATCATTGCCAATGGATTATAATAGTATTGAACCCATTCTCATTATATTCTAAATTCTTATGTTCTAAATTTGTGTTGATTTTCGTCAGTTACATTCGCCTAGTAATATGGATATCAATGCTTCATTCCTCCCCACTAACCTGTGCTCATGAGTCAACGTTTATTTTTCATGTTGACAGCATTTCAGGATCGCCTTTCCCTGTTAAAAGAGGAACCAGCAAAAATCTATGCTGATGCAAATGTAAATATGCTGCTTTTTAATTTTGTGCATATTTATCACACGATGGTCTTCAAGCTTGCTTGCATTAGAATTTACTCAGCCCTGTTTCAGCCTAGCCTGTCAGTAAGGGCTGGCTTTTGTTTCATGAGTTCTTGGTGCTTTAGCATTCGCTCTTCAGTTTTCCACTGATAGAGAACGGCTGCAGAAGACAGAATTTGACCTTTTGCCATAGGGTTGACTTTAGACAGTGAGAGGATCAATGGGCTGTTGTCGAATTAGAGGATTTATGCTGGCTGGGGGTAGAAATGCAGTAGACCTGGTGGTAAATGGTGTGACCTGTGAATTCAGACACCTCTAGACATGGTTTTGAGGGCAGAAATTGAGCTTGTGAACATCAGAACTGGACAGCTGCTTCAGTGGTATTGAATTAACAGGTGAAAGTATAAAGTTCCAATAAACGACAGTTAATGCTATATGTGACATGATAGGAATCTCTTGGGTCGTGTAGGCTAATAGCCTATTTATCATACATGCGTAGTAGTCAGAGTTATGGTATCATGGAAAAAGGTTTAATGATTTTTTTTTTTTTTTTTGTTGTTGTTGTTGAACTATCCAGGAAAGTAATTACAAAGAGCTGTCTTTCATTTCATATGCACGTATGCCTTCATAAACCTGTTACTACAGAATTCATAAGAGGGTTTTGTTTACAAATTACTGTTTACATGTGTGGTATTCTCCTAAGCGCAGTGTCACATGGTTTGTAACCAGAGTAGCCTTGTAGCGGATTTTAGTTCGCAGTGCGCTGATTCATACGATCACACATGGTGGTCTTCTGTAAGACCTGAGCACCATCCACGTTCATTGCCCATGTCAGAAAGGCAGGCTGTTATGATACCGAAAGCTTAATATTTTGACAAAGTGGAGGAGGGGCCAGACTCGACCGCCATGCTTTTTGCTTTTATTCGCAGAACACGAAGTGCACCTCCCCTGTTTATTTACTGTTCATTTTCAGCCTTAATTACTATACCGGCCGCTATTGATCCGCAGGCCACTTGGCCATCGATCTGCAGCTGTCCAGAAGAGTTCAGGGACAATTTTGTTCAAATCGCAGGCTCCTGGCAGCAGTCTGCAGGGGTGAGATGGTGGAACATTACGCAGCTCTGCTCTGCAGATGGTGGAATACACTGTGGGTAGTGCAGGAATGCAGGTGGCACAAGCAGCCTCATGAACTGATCTTCTGTTGATAATTCGCTTAATGCACAGCAGGCTTCTGACAGTTTCTCAACTCCTTATTAATTTTATTTTGTGTATTCCGGCCCCAAACTATTTCAGCAGGCCTTTCATGTAAGGGGTATGATTTGCTTTCACGCTGGATTCATTCAGATTAATTCCATTCCCAGAAATCTTGTCCCACCTACCGACAGTGGGACTGCTTAGAACCACAGGTCATGTTTTACATTTAGTCAGTCTGCCATCTTTTCCCAATTCCACTCATTTTTCCTCAGATCTCAGGCCTTCACTGATACCACTGTTGATGTTGAATCACGGCTTTTTATGTTGGTTTTGTGTGGTGTTTCAACCACTTAGACAGAATCTTTAGGGTTTTTTTTTGTTTTTTTTTTGTTTTTTTTTTTACAGGACAGAGCCAGCAGTTAGTTCCTCGAGTCCCCAATCGCTGGCTTGCTTAGCAGTTTAGAGCCATTTAAAACGTCTTCCTGGGACCCCGGTGCTCTTGCCGTAATCTCCCGCTGTCAAAGCTGGCGATGTCAAGAGTGCCGAGTCCCCCACCCCCCGCGGAAATGTCAAGCGGGCCTGTGGCTGAGAGCTGGTGTTACACTCAGGTGGGAGGTGAATCTGTGTGACGTTCTCTGTGTGTCTTTGTGTATCATATGTCTCTGTGTTATCTGCTTGCTTGTCTTCGGATGAACCGCCTGCCAGGTAAATGAACGTAAATGTGGTGTCTGTGCGCGTGTTAGTGCCGAGAGCCGTCTGTGCTCAAGCGGAGAGCTAGTCATACAGATGGGAAAGAGGGGCAACGGGAGCCTGTGTGTAGGAGGGTACAAACAGGTGTGCAAAGGTCCTGCTCTTGCACACCTGCAGACTTGGAGGAACCCTGTCCAGAAGAACACGATCATTTCTTCCTTATCTGCATTTTAATTTTGTTTTAAATATCAGTTTTTGTAAGAATGAGGGGAAAAATATGCAGTATAAACATGTACCAGCAGTTCAGGTTTTGAACTACACATTTAAACAGAATAAAGCTGTGTTTGATGGTATTAATTCGTTATTTTTTTTCCTCTTATTTTGCCTTTCCCATTGTGTGTCTTCTCAGATTAAAGTCGTGAAGTTCTCCTACATGTGGACAATCAACAACTTTAGCTTCTGTCGTGAGGAGATGGGCGAGGTCATCAAGAGCTCAACGTTCTCTTCAGGAGCCAACGACAAGCTGAAATGGTGCGTGGAGGGTGGGCTGGATTGTCGAGTCTTAAGTCAACTTTCAGGAGAAGTGGTTTGAACGCTGCTTTTCTCCGTGTTCTCTAAACCCATTCCATTTCCCATTTGAAAGCCAGAGATGAGTACGAGCTGATCTGCATTAATCTCCTCTGTCACAACTTCAGTCTAAGCGAAGCGACATGATTGGGTCCTAGAGGCCGGTGATTATTGTATAGACATTTCTCCCAGGATCAGCGTGTTTTTAATACCATAAATGTATGCGGTTTGTCATTGGTCACGAAACACTCTGGATCGGCACCGAGAAAGGGGGCACTTTGCTTTCTGTTTACAGGTGTTTGCGAGTAAACCCCAAGGGCCTCGACGAGGAGAGCAAAGACTACCTGTCACTCTATCTGCTCCTGGTCAGTTGCCCAAAGGCGGAGGTCCGTGCCAAATTCAAGTTCTCTATCCTCAACGCCAAGGGAGAGGAGACCAAAGCCATGGGTTAGTAATTTCAGTATTTACATCATTTTAGATGTTCAAATCATCCTCATCAAGAGCAATCCCAGCCATCCATTAATCCACATCAGCCTGCAGTATAAACATTTACTAGTACAGATATCAGCATATGTTGTAAAGTTATTTTAATTCAGAGTCATACAAGTGTATCCGATTAAAACGGTAAGTGACGGAAATATGTTACCGGCTTATTTGGAGACAGATGAGCCGCTTGTCCATCTGGTTCTTCACCGTTTTGGGTGACACTGTTAATGTTTAAGTAGCGCCTGCATTTAGGTCAAATTACCTTCTGTTTCTTCCTGGCTGTGTGTGTCTGTGTGTGCGTGCAAGGAGCAGCAGCAATTGCCATATGTTTGTATAATCTCGGTAGGGATGTTCCATTTTCCCAGTACTTAATTAAAAGCATCGTAGGCAATTTTAATTTTGATTAAAACTAGCCTCAGAAGTTCTCATGACCACCTTTGATGTATTGAGAACCAGTATGATTTTCTTTCATGCCTTTACCATCTTAATTAGGATGACTTGAAGAAAATAAGACTAGTCTGGAATTAATTTTCTGTGAGCCAGATGTGGCCTTTCTAGATAGTTTTCCAGCTCGGTATTTTTTTTATTGTATTTTGTGAAGCCTTCCATATGTGGGAGTCCTTTATTTATATTTGCACGTCTGTCCCTTAATGACCCTTTGGAGGCAGGTTGTATGGAAAGGGAAGTAGTCCGCTGCAGAACATTTCTTTGAGCCAGCGTCAGCAATTAGAGCTGTCTTAATTGGGCAAATCTAATCATTTAGGTTTGCATTATCCTGCAACACTTCCTCCACTGGCTGACAGATTAATGGCAGCTGTGAGTATAGTTGTTACTGATTGTTTAGTTTTCATTGATTCATTTTCTGAAGGCTGTAGAGCATACTTCTCATGAATTCTTCTAGAAACTGAAAGAAGGCTTGGCTGTTAAGGGTTTAGTATTCAGCAAGTTTCCTTAGTGTAACATTTAAATTGTAAGGTAGTCTGACTATAAAATGATGAGGGGGGGGGAAAAGTGCTGTATCCTGGTTCTTCAAGTGAATACAGTAAATGAGGCAAAGGATGTCGGCCTTTGGGGACAGTAATCTAAGTGATTTCTTACCTTTCTCTCATCATCCTGTCCATGCCTCCTATTTGTGGAATGTGTTCACGATGACCATTTACTGGGTAAGCAGTTCTAGCAATAGATGGGTTATTTCATAAATGAGAATTCATATCCACACCTCTTTTTAGGATGAGCAAAGCAGTCTCATTCATTTTCCTCTCAGGGACAAACCTTTGTTTCACGGAGTATTTCTAGTGCAATTTTATATTGTGAGAGAGAGACTAGGAATTGTGGGCTTCACCGTTAAGGCTCGTTTTGAATGAGTTTTTGAATTTCACTATAGTTCAGTAGTTTGTAGAAATTGGAGTGTGTCGAGAGGCCATGTAAAGTCTCCCGAAGAGTGTACAACGATATGATCGCAGGAAGATCGAGCATGGGGCAGTCGAGATGGATTTGCCTCTGCTTGGCCTGATCGCTCTTCTGTCCACGGTGTCGTATTGATCTGATGATCCTTATTAAATCAGAATCATTTTTAAAGTTCAGCTGTAAGGATTCCTGCCATTATATTTGCTTACTGTCTGCTCTCTTCCTGCCTGTTTTGTTTTTAGACCTGTGGACAGAGGCCATTATGATGCCTTTTAAATTGCAAACGTTAAGCAGTATTTCAGCTGGAAAGTGAATATGAAGATGACCATAATTCCTGCTACAGTTTCGCCTGCTCTGCTCCCGTAGAAGAGCCACAGTTAACATTTTGCTCTAATGATAACGACCAAAGCTGATGATTATCCGCTGAAATAGTCTGGTGCCTCCAGTTGTATGTGTGTTACAGAGATAGCTGTGGATTTAGCAAACAAAGTGCTTCTGTTGAAGTGTTGAGGGGGCAGCCAGTGGAGGTTAATAGAGCTTTGCATGCCCACACGTTTTGCTGCTTCCTCGGAGAACAAGTTCACCGGTAACTTCAGGAGCGAGACTGTGGAAATGGCATTATGAGTAAAACCAGCCAGCGGGGCTCTGTCTCAGGGTGCCCTGGCTCAGGCCCTATCCTCCACCGCCATCCATCAACGTTCAGCGGCAGCTCTAGGATTTTCTCTGCTCCGAGCTGACCGTCAAGGTCTTCGGGGCCGGATTGAGTTGTCGTTAGGGCTCCCGCTGCCGCGATTCCATCTGGCAGAGCTTAGCGACGAGAAAAGGGACGGGAAGCCGCGAGACCAACCTGCTTCATCTGCCAGTGGAAATAATCTGCTTTCTCATCCTAAATTTAACGAGTGCTCAGCGTAACCCTGAATGCCAATTGCTTAATTTTATGCATGTTTTATGACCGATGCCCGGTGACATCAGCTAAAATAAAAAATATGGCATCAGGTCCTCCCCCCCGATGTGCAGAGTCTTGACTGGCTCATTTAAATGAAAAATTAGCTGAAGTTACCAATTACACCTGAGTTAGAATTAGTGGAGTTTTTTTTTTTTTTTGCATACAAAAGGAAGCCAATAACCTGAAATTACAACTTTCCTATCTGAATTTTTCATTATAATGTGTTGGTTTCCAGTTCCGTTGCGCTCATTCTTGCCAGAGGGCAGAGGTCAATCTGCCATACTGTTTGTCTCAGTGTCTGACCTGCTGGTCTAATGGGAAACCAGTACAGAGCGGGGCTACCCATCAACCCCGTGGCCTGCCGCCGGAGCAGCGGGTGTCTCTCTGGTTCAAATGGCCTGCTAATGGAGATTTAGCCGCGTGGTAAACACGCAGCCTCCCTGCTCTCTCCCTGACTCTACTATTCTGCTGTTTTTCTGAGCAGACAGCCAGCCATTTGTCTCCGCTGATACTGGTTTAACGACGCCATTTCCTGAGTGCGCCTCAGTGCCCGTTCCAGAAATCCAGAAAGCGTTTACTGAAACACAGACGGCCGTGCGGTGTGTCTGACCCCAGGCCCCGCACTTGAGCGGTTGGGGGTTTTTTGTGATAGTTACTGTGGTGGGAGCAAGGTCGTCATATCACTGTGAAGGAGTTGACCGCGAACGTCATTTATTTGCCCTTTTTGCTGCCAAGGGCAATGAATATATTAAGCATATGAAATAAATCGTATTACTTGTCGCTGGATATATCCGGCGTATGGAGAAAAATCATTTTACCGAAGGCGCCGAATGTGTCCGGTATTTCCGCACGCTGTCTGTGCTGTCCGAGGTACACACAGTCCGCGCTACCGGGGTTATTTCCGTATCCCTTCTCAGCATGTGGATATTGCAGGCTAATGGTGTGAACAGTTGCATGCAGCTTTTTTGGGTGTATAATTAAACAAAAGGATGACTGAGACTTAATATGTGGCGGTGTTTTGTTTTATTTTTTGGGTGTGGCAGTTAGTTAAGGAGCCGGTAGTCCTTATGACACCGTGAAGCACTGTCCTGTGTGACCAATGTTATCTATTTTTAAAGTGGTAATCGAATGACCGTAGTAACCGTGTTTACAGATTGCTGTTTACAATGAGTTTAACACACTCATTAAGTTTTTTGCGTCTGAATGAGCTACATTCTGATTTATTCAGTATTCTGGGTGCTTGTTCTTTATGTAGGGTTTCCAATTACAAATACTTATGCCGGTTTTACACAGTGAATGATTTTTGTTACGGAAATCCGTGTGTGTGTGTGTGTGTGTGTGTGTGTGTGTGTGTGTGTATTCCAGTCTATGCTTAATATATAGAATTAAATGTAATGATCTTGAGTCTTCTTTTTTTTTTCTACACTTTGGATTTAACTGTAAAGGTAAACTCGCATTTTCGCTATGAAATGTGTGTACTATTCAGGTGTGTCCCAGCACCCCCACCCCGATAAATGATAACAGCGTGGCACTGTCATTGTGCCCCATTCCCCTCACCTGGCCGCCACTGTGCAGTGGAGGGTGACTTTCGGGACGAGGGCCGTCTCCGTGGGCCACCAGAGAAACCGATATCCCGGCCTGCTGATTCACGCTGCACTCAGACACACACATGATTTTTCTCCATCGCGTGGAGTCACGGCTGTCCTTGCCAAGCCACGTGCAGAGACCAGCCTCGGTCAGAACCGTGGGAGCGGAGGGTAATGCAGAGGGAGCAGCCAACGTCATACTTGAGGGGCGGGGGGAGGGGCCACGTGCTGTCACTGCCATTTACAGCAGCCATGTGTAACTTTTCCAAGTCTGTCTAGTTAAGTGTCAGGTGAGTGAAATGTTTATTGAGGTTTTGAAGGGGCACGCTGTGAAGCTGACTCAGCAGGATGTACTGGGTAGTACTGCTCTGTTGGATCCGCAGTATTAGTGACCTGTTTTAGCCAGTACTCTGCAGCACCTAACATGACTCATGGTGTGTACTTAACCATCATGTTATGTGGGTTGGGTCGTAGAGGAATGCTCGATATGGCTTGCCTGGTAGCTCTTACCGATGGACGGTCAGCACTTTAGAGGGTATAGTGCCATTATGTTATTTTGAAACCATAGCATACTGCTATTCTCTCTGTTGTTGTCAGCTGAATGTACAGCGAAAACCCCACCCCCAATAAGCCGTGTCTCACGAGGTTTAGCCTGGCTAATCTGTGCTGGGGTTTTTTTTTTTTTTTTTTTTTTTTTGGCTTGAGAAAAATCTACACTGATGGACATAATGAGCGACTGACAGGGGTCCAGCGTTTTTACTGAGGGTAATAGCAATGCTCATAGCACCCCAAGAGCTCTGGCTGGGTGGGTCTCATGCCGCAGAAATGGTTAAAACGGCATGGACAGAGCAGCCCCAGGAAACCAATGGCTGTTTCATGTCCTTTTGTAGTTTGGGGTTCTAAGCTAAATAAATGCAAAAAAAAAAACCTGAATGTAGCCTGTGGCCCGGTTTATATTTCCATTTCCCGGTTCTGTTTATCTCTGCGCCGTGAGGCCCGGCTGTATTTGGTTCATTACGGTACATTCTTCACGTTTGTTGTTGTTACTTTACCGGGATCATGCTTCATTACACGGCTCATCGCCGTGCAGCATTCTCATCCTGTGTCTGTTACCTGGCATAGCAGAAGGAGGCAGGAGACACCACTCTAATGCTAGCAGTGGTAGACCAGCATAACCGCATGTGACACTGCACTCGTGGCCAGCGCTAACCCGGGGCACGGCTGGGTGCCTGAAGATCTCCCGGGCTTCAGGATGCCACTGGCTTTCCACCCAGTGCATTGTCGTTTGTGTTGGATGTCGCTTCAGCTAACTTTTGTGTCCAGCCTGAAACTTGCTGAAAAACCAAATAAGACTCCTGTCGTCAGGGACTTGATTAGTAAAGTTCAGAAACACTAAGAATACTGGTTGTCAAGTAACATTAATAACATTTGTCCCACGTGTGTGTGTGTGTGTGTGTGTGTGTGTGTGTGTGTGTGTGTGTGTGTGTGTGTGTGTGTGTGTGTGTGTGT
>JAACJT020000075.1:22636083-22655541 GCA_009936485.2 Gymnarchus niloticus
AACTTAGCTTTTTGCTGTTTTTCGGCCTCTCCCCCCCCCCCCCCCCCCCTTTCCTCGGCTGTTCCTCATTTTTCCCTCTTTCTTTTTAAGCACTCTGCTCCTGACAGCACCCATCCTTTACTGGGCCGTACCATATGTCGTGTGCCCATCTCGGAGACCATTACAGCTGCCGCTCGTTTGTTTTTGTTTCTCGCCACTGGCACCAGGCCAGCCTGCTTTGGCGGGATGGCATGGTTGGGTTCCACGTGGCAGAACTGTACACTGGATTTGGGAGGGGGGCCTTCCCGAGCAGTGCCGCGTGGTGATGCCAGCTTGTGTGCCCAGGTGCTGATTGCCAAAATCCTTTGCTTGAGGAATTTCACCCAACGGCCAGCTTGAAGAGAGTGTTTCCAATCTTCTGGTCCTGCAAACAGATTAGACAGACAGACAGACAGACAGATGTTGTTATTCCCCAAAAGAATCAAACTGAAGACCGCAGGAAATCAATGTTTTGTCCAGTCGTGTAATATTTTTGAATAAGTAAAATGCTGCTGTCTGCTTATTACTGGGTGTTTTTGGGCAGCAACACTAATTTTACGTAATAAAACCAAATTGACAAGTTAAGGCCTAAGCAGAATTAGAGTCCCTTGCTGCCCTGTTTTGTACACACTAATTCAGAGAAAATTAGCAGAGGACAAATGCTTTTGACTGGCTCACACTGACTGCCACTATCAACAGGTTCAGTACAGGCAGCATTTCCATCCGTCAAAAAAAGCTTCACGTCAGCAGTAATTATAATAAAAACGTGTTGCTTGTTTCTCATCAGACGCTGGTGATAATGAGTATTGGCTTTACAGTGGTGCTCTGAGCGTTTACCCCTGTCTAGGTCTTGTCTGGTGGTGCGTCGTTGCCTGCAACACATGCAAATTGTTTTCTTACAGATTGGTTTGCAGACAACCGTGAGGTAAATACGTGTAGTAGAGAGAAGGTGCTGCAATAAGGAGGATACAGGGCTACCAGACCAATGCTTTCAAAGCCAGGTGTAATGGCATCAGCAAACAAAAGCGTGGTAAAACACCTTCGTGTTGAATATCTCCGGTTAGGGCCTTAGAGCCGCCCTGCTTCTGCAACTTGAACCTGCAGCTTCGACACCCTTAGTTAATACGCTACCGGCTGCTGTTTGCGTTTCATGACACTTGGTATAAAAGCAAATTTCCACTGCGTTGCTTATGGGAATTTAATTGAATTTCTGATTCTCCTACAAACAGCGTACGCATTTCGGTTTACATTGATGCACGTGAAACACTGAGTCCGTAATCCCTAACACCGTAAGATACGGCCTCTCTCTTTGCGAAAACGTAACTTGATTTAAAGATGTGTGGGCAGTGCAGCAATTTAACTGTATACAATTCTAACGTTTTTGGTAGCTATTGATAAAACGGTAGTTTTATCTGAAGGGCTCAGCATGTGGTCTACATTTTTACTTCTGTCTGGAAATGGACATGCCATTAAATCTGCTCTAATGACCAGCTGCACTATTCTCTTGTGCTTAAGACAGCTATACTATCTCTCGAGTTCCAGACCTCACAGTGGGAATATGGTTAATTAGCTTATTAAACATTACACAGTCTCTTTATCGCAAAGCATGTTGTGGCCAAGAAATTCATAATTGCCCAAGTATTATGAAAATGGGAAGGAATTAAGGAGGCCGTATTGGTTTTGTTTTTTTTTTTCTTCTGACAAGGTTGCAGTGATGTATCTACCTTAGTGTCTCTTAACGAACTTGCTGAATTGAGACTGTTGTCGTCTATCCACTGACCTTCCCAGCCTTCGACTGTCCCGAGTTTTATGCTCTTTTTGCACCTGTAATGTGGGGTAACCCATGCTGTATGCTAGCCTTGCTGGTTCCTCTCTGGATGCTCAGCCCACCTGCGCTTACACCTTGGGTAGCCCCTTCAGTGCTGTATGCTTATGATGTGTCTGCCTCATTGTAACGTTACTTTGGAGAAAAGCATCTGCCAAATTAATGTCAAATCTAAATGCTCTTTTAGGCGAAAACTGAACTGTCAGTCTACTAGATGTCAGTGTCCGTATTTGAATTTTTGCATGCAGTTTGAATGAGCACTACTTCATTTTTGTAGGTTTCTCACTATCTTCATATCAGAGTCTTTATGTAAGAAACATACCCACAGTGTAGGACTTCACGCTGCCTTAAGAGAGATTTATGGCAACAATTTTTGCTTTTTGTTGGGGTGGAAATCAGATCATCTTGAGCAAGGCTAAACAGATGTTCTGGAGTCCTAAATGAGCCAGAGTAATTGCTGTAATTTCACTTCGTGCCTTGAGCATGCAGATCCAGCTCTGATCCAGGCGTCAGAAACCCAGTGAACCATTCCTGTCCTGCGCGTTCCACTCTCCAGCTGGGTCAATTTCTTCCTACTTCCACGAGTTAATTGCATTGGTCAATACGCGCTCGTGCCGTGCTGAGCTAGATCGCATGCTAGGGGCCCGTGAGGTTTGGGTTTTGGGGGGGGGGGCTCAGGCAGCTGGGTGAAGAGGTGGAGAATGAGCATTGGAGGAAGATGAAAAGGGATTCAAAAATAGAGCTGTGTACTTTGCTTTATCGATGTGCTTTGAATTGGGAGAGTCATGCATTATAAAATGGCAGTGATGAGTATTGCGTGAGGCCAGCTGTGGTGTTAAGATCACGGCTCTATTGAAGCAGTCTGAATAGTGGAGACGTAAGCATGCAGGCTGATGGGGGGGGGAGTCACCAGGCCTGAAAATATTCTAGTGACGAGATGGATGGCAGAGGGGAGCTAATTCCCTGGAACTTAATGAACTTCTTATTTGCTACTGTAGGCCTGTTTATACTATAAGATGATAAATGCTTATTTACGTGTATAGGAGGACATGACGTTAAAGGAGATTTCATACAGTGGTCCCTCTTCTAGACTGATATTTGATTTTGGTGGACAGGTTGCTCTTTGACCATGCACGTTTGACGTATGCTGCAAATAAGAAATTTTAAATATTTATCTCCTAATAATTTAATATCCTTGGAATGGCCAGTATTCAGACTTTGTGGAGACGGTATGGGTTGACAGCTTGAAACACCGTCATTGGTGAAAGCACCCTCTTCAGTCAGAGCTGTTAAAAAATTTGTGATTTTATGCAAATTCAGACATTATGGGATTAAAGGGGAGGCTGCCTGGATTGGTTTTCTGGGGATGCGCCGGTGTTTCCCATGACTACCAAGGTCCATACTTTCAGCTTCGCTGCTGTGCGATTCTCTCTTCACTGCTGCCCTTTCCTTTACACCAGACTCCATCCTAAAGAGCTTGTTGTATGCAAAGTTTTCCCCAGCACTAGTTTCGTTTTCTAAGCAAACGCTGCAAATCCCTCCAGGGATAGATATATATAATTTTCTTAATATTCGTCCCCCCCAATCAGGACTTCCCTTGTTCCTGTTCTTTCCTCCTGGCAGACGAGCCCCTGCTTGGTGGAGCCCTGCTTTATTGATGCTCACCGTTCGCCTGGGTGACAGGGTGCTTTATACTGAGTCTGGTGTAGCCATCCTCCTAGCAGGAGTCCTGGATCTGTTCGCTCAGCAGGATTTACACCGGTGTGCTTTAATGGACGCACGCATCCCCGCTCCTTGTTTCATCTGCTTATCGTATTTTGAGTGAGACAAAATATCGCTGATGTCAGCAGCACAGGAGGTATCAGCGCTTTTCCTAAATGTACTTTCTGTCGTTTCCTCTCCTCCGGATGCCGCCTAATCCCATCGGACGTCGCCCCTCCTGCCAGAATGGCGGCTGAGAACGTTCTGCTCATGACGCTCTCTTTGGCGTAGACACGCCCAACACTCGGTCTCCTGGTGTCGTGTTCCTGACACTCGCATCTTTAACGGAGCCACCCCCACCCATCCCGGTCAGAGCTGCGCCTTTGTGGGTGTGGTGCCCGGACGTTTCTGGTTTTTCACACCTTGCCGAAGGGCGCGGCAGGTGCCTCGAGTGTGGTCGGCGAAGTCATCCGTAGTAGAGATCTGCCGTGTCGGGTCAGGGACAGCAGACTTCTCCACAGGAAGTGCCTCCCCAGAGTGAGACAAGTGGAGATGAATGGACCGTGTTGGCAGGGCCTGGAACAGGTGGCGGAGTCGGCCTTGTGGAGTGTGCCAGGGACGCGTGCGCTGTGAAACAAATCAAATAAAACCACTGCCGAACAAACAGATTGTGGTGGAGATGCCAGTGATGTGCTGGGCAATGCACCAAGCTGGGCATGCTTAGCCAAAATGTTAGTGCTTCCCCACGGTCCATAGCGGTCACGCTCGCTTTTCATGGGCTTTTGGAAGTTTTAGCATTGTTGGTTTTTTTTTTTTTTTTTTTTTTTTAAACCTGTTATGGTCTTAACTGCGTTTACTCTGGTTTCCTGGGGCTGATTTTTATAGGCTTTTTCCTTCGGGTCGCCATACAGTTTTCTGCATAATAACCCAAACTCTGCAGTACTGCTGATCTCTCTAATCTTTCCGAGCTTCTCTCTGCGTTCGGAGGGCCCTGATTCAGCCTTTTGGTGCCCCTGCTTGTGAATGATTTCCAGCAAAAAGGGATCTGTTACCATATCCCTGGTTCTGAGATCCGTCAGCCTTAGTAAAATCTGAAGCTAGGGAAACTGCATGTCCCTGTCTTTTAACTGTGAAAACAACTCCTCTGGCCTTCACTTTCACAGTTTGGATCTTCAGAAGGCTCGCAAAAGTGAGAACAGAGAGTACTTTAAAAAAAGCTTTGCCGCGTGATCTTTAAATAACCTTCATGCCAACTGCCAGTTGGATTTCCTGACCAGAATACAATGTATAGCATAAAATGACTGTAAACGCGACACATTTGTCTCCCGACTCTGATGTGTTTTGTTTGATCAGCGACTGTCTGTCTGGCAACTTGTGGGTTCCGTCTCAGCCAGACCTCCCTGTGCAAAAGGGGCTCGTCTCCGCTGGGTTTTTCCAGTTTTAATAAAGGTAAATAACATAATTCCTGAGCTAGCTGGCAGTACCCCGCGGGGCTGGCCGCCTCCCCCCTCCCCGCACACAGGTCATTTCAGGCTGCCAGGCTGCTTCCAGGGGAGTCTTTCGATCTGCGTGTCTGCAGCGAGGGATACATTTCTCTGGTCTGGTTGTCCTTCGCTGTCTCCAACCCAAAAAAAAAAATCAAAAAAAAAAAAAATCTTTTCACACGGCAAACGGGCTAGATGACAGAGCTCTCCTCACATACTCCTTGACGTTTGACCTCCTTGTCCAAGAGACGCTCAGCGAGAGGGGCCGTCTCGCTTCCTGTCCCTTTGTCTTGGAAAGAAATGCAGAAGGAAACTGCCGTACGTTCCTCAGAAGTTTTCCGGGCAGAACACAAGGCTCTTGAAGTCTTTTGTTGTGCTCTTCCATTCCTGTCTGTAGCGAAGCAGCATGTGTCTTGAAAACAGAAGGACTGTCTCTTGGAGCTGCTGTCAAGCAGCCTGCCATGATTGTGATCAAGGGATTATAGAAATGAGCGGCCTTTTAGGGGAACCAAGCTGAGTGAAATCCTAGGAAAATGTTGCACAAAGCATGGGGGAGGGATGATGAAGTTCACCTATAGGGCTGTAACATACCCAGAGTTCCTCATCACTTCCATGGAGTGAAAGCCTCCATGTTATCTCTGGTTGTGTTTAGCTCCCTTTCACTAACATTCTCACAGCTTGACTGACTAATCAACCAGGCTTCGTTACCACAGGTGAGCGTCGTGCAGGACTCGGTCAACATCTCCGGTCAGAACACCATGAACATGGTGAAGGTGCCTGACTGCCGGCTAGCGGACGAGCTGGGCGGACTGTGGGAGAACTCTCGATTCACCGACTGCTCCCTCTGTGTGGCCGGTCAGGAGTTCCAGGCACACAAGGCCATCCTAGCAGGTAACCATACTGCTCCGCCTCCATCTTGTTCTTGATTTTTTTATTTTTTTTTGTGGTGTTTTTCTTCCCCAGCGTGGTATGATCGCGCACGCATGCACACACAAACAGAACCCCAGTAATAACGCCTACCTGTCGTATCTTTGCTAACTGAGTATCGCTTACTCCCCGTGAAGCCGTGGTTGGTCGTTTGGTCAGGGCCGCCTGTTTCACCTCACTTTGTATGAGCCTATAGCAATTCTAGCTCTTTGAGCTTTCCGTCACATGTCCACATTAATATCCATTCTAAGTGATTTTAATTGCCTTTTTTTTGCGTACGAGAATAATACTTTCGGACCAAGCCATACAATCCTGAGACCGAACACTCTTGAAGTATGTGTTGGCAGTAGGAAAATGGTGACCTGTTAATCTGCTACTGGAATAATACTGAACGCTACAAGCGATGAACCTGTTGGGGGGGTGTCATTTGCGGTCCAAGTCGCTGTCCGTTTTGTAATAAGCCGTTATCTGTCTTCCAGCCCGCTCACCTGTGTTCAGTGCCATGTTTGAGCATGAAATGGAGGAGAGCAAGAAGGTGAGTCCGCTCCACCCTCGCCGTCTCCACAGCAGCGGCCCGCCGCGCTCTGCCCACGGAAGGTTTCGCTCAACACCAAGATCGCATCTCGGGAAAAACCCACCATTCATTCTAGCGATGGATACGAGTTACCGCAGGGCTCGGAGGTCTCTGAAAAGGCTAAGAGCCGCAGTTCCTTTCTCAGACTGGCTGCTGGCCTGTTATGTAGAGCTGCCAGTCCCCCTTCCGTCGGCTGGAAGCTTGAGGCATGCGAGTGCTGCCTCCTAGCCGTGTCCCTCCTGGCTGAGCCCCCCTGTCCAATGTTGCTGTGCTGTTTACACTAGCTCTCCAAGGAACTTTCCCATCGGTTATTTTTGTATCGAATTAGCATGATCCCATTCCTCTAGTCTCTCCTGCGAAGTGTTTGTCAACCCGTTTCCACCCTAAGGAGATTATTTTTCATGTTCTGCCTAGTCGCTGCTTGTGCTGGAAGGCTGATTTGTGGTTTAGAACAGGGGCCCCACCGTCGTCCCTGAATGTTCAAATGGGCTTAGCTTGTTGTCTGCTTTTTAAGTTTTTTTTTTTTTTTTTTTTATTTATTATTGGTTCTGTATGTAGAGATCCATAGTTAAACTTTCTGTTGTTGTCGTGCCGTTCATGCTGTAAAAATATTTTAACACCGTTATACTATAAAGTATTTTGTAGTTCAGGTGCACTTGGTGGCACTTTTTTTGGACCGGCTCTGTGTGTGTGGCAGCCTCCTCCAGGCTCCAGCCAGCCGGTGAAAGCTGGACGTGGTCCCTTCATTCTGCCATGTCTCTTGGAGTGGCTCAGCTCAGCATTTGAAGTACCGCCCCCAGCCTGGGAATGCGACCGTTGTTTTCGCCACGGGACTGTTCTGGCGGCTTCCTCCCACCTTTATTTAATCTAGCCAAATATTTGGCCTCCCATTGACAAAGCAGGTTAAATGATCCCTTTGGCAGAGCAGCAGGGTGTGAGTGAGACAGCGAGAAGCAGAGTGGCCAAGTCCGGGCATTTCTGTTTGATCTTTTATTTCAAAGATTACCGTAAAAATTTTTTTTTTTTCCCCCTCATCAGATGCTCCTGTTCTCTAGCACAAGCAAACAAAGAAGAAAAATCAAAATAACGAAATCCATTTTCCCCAAATGACTGTGGCAGCCGTCATAGAAAAGGAACAGTACCTTCTGCTTGCCACTGCAGGAGTGACGCTGGGTGCACTGGGTCTGTTTGTTGCTGGTTCAAACTTCTGAATGTGAATGAACGTTAGTCCTCGATTCAGTGGAGCTCATATCGCGTGTACTTCTGTCTTCAGTGTCTCCATGTCAGAGCTAATTGTGCCCCCCGAGGGAGGGGAGCTCTGTGCCAGCCTCTCGTTCCTCGTACCCCTTCTCCTGGGTTTTTTTGTGTGGCATCAGACCGCCGTGGTCATGTGAGCATTTCCTTCCTGGGATTCACGCTTCTCACCGGATCTCAGTTTAGCGGAGGAAATAGAGAGGATAGCACAGCCTTTCACTAAAGAGCCCCTTGATGTCGCATAGCAGGTACACTTCTAAATATTCTGTTCCTTTAAAATCGTTGTCTGTCTTGAATTTATTGAAATAAGATTCTGGTTATTTCTGTTTGAATCTTAGTTTGAAGTAACACACTTATTCTAAACTTTGCTTAGCTGCTTCATAATGCAGAGTGTGTTAGAGGCGTGTTGTAGTAGGAGTGTGTTAGAGGCGTGATGAGGAAACAAGATTGGTGTGTTTTTTTTTTTTTTTTTTTTGCCCCCCCCCACCCCCGCTGTTAACTCCATACTGCTTACATACTCAGGTTTGGGTTTAACATGGTGACATCATGCTCTGGTGTCACGTGCTTTCTCCGGTACTGATGATGACTTCAGTGGCATGACGGTGGCCTTGGTATTAGGGGCAGTTAAAGGCACAGCATTTCATCCCGATGGCACTGTGGGCCTCCATTTCTGGGCCGTACCAGTATCTCCATGCCGCCGTCCTCCGCTCTCCTGACTTAATCAAAGCACAGATTCAGTTTACGAAATAAATACACTTTGAAAAGCCAAGCAGCTCTGCTTAAACTCGCTGAGGAATAGTGCTTCCCATTCCATACCCGTCCTCTCTGGCCACATCAGGATAATAACTGGATAAATTAAAAGTTGGTCCGCCTCAGCTGACCCCGGTCAGGTCCATAGTGTTGCTGCCCCACTGATGAAGAGGAAGTTTAATTGACCTTCTGGCCCGTTCTGCTCGTCGGAGTAGAGCGGGGTTCCGGGTGGCGTTGCCATGTGAACAAATGGCAGTGAGAGCTCCAGTGGCTGCCGGCTCGCTGGATGTGATCTGCTCAGTCGGGAGGGTGAGAGCAGTCGTAATGATGCGAGCGGCATCTCGCACTTCAACTGCTCATTGCCACTTCGAACCCTCAGCATCTTCACTTTGTGATCCTGCCATTTGTTTTAATGGTGCTGGTCCTCAGTGCCTTGATGGTGCTTAGCTCCACTGTGTTCTTGGGGGTCAGCTGCTTTGCCCTTGTACTTGACCGCATTAGTAGAAATGTTAGTGCATTAAGGTCGGTCCACCCGAAGAGCGCAAAGCGTCTTTCTCCTGTTATTTCATAAATTCCAAAAGTGTTGATCAAGAGAGTAAATGCAGCACAGCTGGATACGAGCTTTACATGAAGCTTTACTCTTTATGTTAAAGTGAAAGTTACTCCTCTGTCTCCGGCACTTTGATTGGTACAGATTTATGAGTATATTAATCTAATATTATACCATGTTCATCACTCAAAATAGATGACCCTTCTGTAAAGCCACCTGAATCTTAAACACTCCTTTCCTGGATAGACATCAGTTTGTACCAGGATTCTGTTCCTGTTCCTCCAGGGTCAGGGATCGCTCAGGTTCAGTAGGTTGTAGAGACCCTGATCATGACCTGCTAGCTGTAGTCTTGTATTCACAGAACCGTGTGGAGATCAACGACGTGGAGCCCGAGGTTTTCAAAGAGATGATGTGCTTCATCTACACCGGCAAGGCGCCGAACCTCGACAAGATGGCAGATGATCTGCTAGCCGCAGCCGACAAGGTGATTGTCCGCTAGCTAGGAACCATCGGTGGCACTAAACGTTTTGGACTCTGACATTAATTCCATTCAGTGAATCTTCTTGTCGCCATTAAAAATGGTTCTTTAAAAGAAACAGATTATTGTGAATGAGAATTTTTTGTTTTTTGCATAAAATATTGAAGGAAAAGATGACTTCCTCGTTCTTTTTTTTTTTTTTTTTTGCTGGCGCAAACCACTTTGTCTTGTGCTTGCTGTATGTGTACGTCCTGTTCTCCAGTATGCTCTGGAGCGCCTGAAGGTCATGTGTGAGGACGCTCTCTGTACCAGCCTGTCGGTGGAGAACGCGGCAGAGATCCTCATCCTGGCCGATCTCCACAGCGCTGACCAGCTGAAGACGCAGGCTGTTGACTTCATCAACTAGTGAGTGTCAGCTTCACACCTCAGCTCCTCGTTGAGACGTCCAGACATTCCTGTGTCATTTCCTTATTCACAACTAGTGTCTGTCCTGCAAACGTGTGCATGAGTCTTGATGAACTTCACCCATGGTAAGATGATTCTTGTGCTTGCAGGGTAGCAGTGGGTTCAGTCTACCGGTGTTAAATTTGTTAAATATCTGCTGTAGCACAATGAATCGTCCTTCACGTTAGGCAAGTAGCAGCTGGCCAGAGCTGCCTGGGCTTTAAAACGGATCCCTTTTTGCAAGTTCATATTTACACAAAAACATGTAAATAGGAGACTTGCTAGAACAGGACCAAGACGAGGGTAATCGTCCTATAATTATGCCTTTTATGTAGAGCTCGTTCTGTGTTTATACTGTTTACATACAATAATCAATAGTAGGGAGGTTCAAAATGCGTCTCCACTCACCTTTCATTTTAACAGTTTAAGTTTGTAATTATTACTTGATGATGATCTAATCGTGGATAATTTCATCTAATAAGCCATGACGTCAATGAATTCATAAGGTTAAAGAAAATGTGTGGGGAAAAATATTTTTTCCCTTGTTTTTTTCAGCTGATCTTGACTTTATTTGCATCTGTTGCTTTTCTGAAAGACGAAAAAAAAAAATGAAAAGTAACAATTCTCATGCAAGGGCTTCAGTTTAGATTGATATATGCTAATCATGTGATTTCCTTTCCATTACCGTTGTCTGTCAGAATAAACCTTGTCCTGTCCTTCAGAAAAAAACAAACCAAGTGTGAAAATAGGCTGCGACATAAACACTGTCCGACCGTCTCCCTCGCTATCGGTTCTCCTCTCGCTTCTTCGTCTCCGTTTAAAGCGAGCTGAAGTAATTGAAAGCATTTTGCCAGTTCTTTTGTGGAAGCACTCATGACTGTCGGCTGGGGTTTATCGCTGTTTAATTAGCTAGAGTATTTTTTTTTTTTTCTGGAAACCAGGCATAGTGGGCTTCAAAATGGCAAAGCAGAAATCCTTGTGGATCAATACATTATTCTTATAGAGTATACAGTAATGCGGCGAGAGAGAGTGGCTCTAATAGCCGTTTGTAAAAGGCGACAGACACGGGGCAAATCTGAGCAGTTAAAGTACCTGTTTGTGTTGAAGTCGGTTCTGTTTGCCGCCATCCCTCACTGCCAGCTATTGTTCCCGTTGTGCTGGGGAAAACGATACCATTCACGGGAGGATTGGGAGTGGCATGACGTGGTGTTTTTTGTTGTGGGTTTGATTAGTCTGCAGTTAACACTTTTTTTTTTTTTTTTTTTTGCATTTTCTTGTTAAACTCGTGCTTGATGTTTTTCCAAAGGAGGCTGAGATGTTCTGTGACTCACGTACACGGTGTTGGACAAGGGTACCGTTAATCCACTCGGTTTTCCTGTGCCCCTTCCCCGTGTTTACTAACTGTATGCAGGTCCGTGTTTGGTATTCCATATGTTTCCGTGTAAATTCCCTCCGGTCTGAGCTCCTTCATCAACTGTCCTCCTTCTCCAGCCCCGTGACCTGTGGAGCTCTTGAGACCCGAAACCAATAATCATCTTGTCCTCTCTCCACCCCGTGGCCCTCCCGTTCCCTGGCAGGTGGCCTGTTTGGCCTGGGGCCGTCTTTCGGGGGCACCTCGCTAACAATGAGAGCCTCGTGCCCTCTCCGGTTTGTAAACGTCGGGCTCTCTGTGCCATGATTGAACGCTTCGCTGGAGCATTAACGGGGCTAATTTTGCCTCTGACCAGAGTAGGTGCCAAGTCAAAGCCAGCTGACAGTGCGGGGTGTGAAGGACACTGCAATGTCCATAGCTTATAATGCTTAAAAAAAATGCTGTCAGAATATAAAAAAAAATTCCTATGTAAACTGTTTGTTTCCAGCCCCACGTGTGCATCTGCTTGTGACTCCACTGATGATTACGATTAAAACGTAAGACGCCAGCGGCTGTCGCGTATTTGCAGAACGACTCTCTATTTTGAAATTTGCTCATTTAAAATATTTTTAATAAGGAAAATAAACAAACTGCATGACTCATGCCGGATAATTTAAGATATATGGCTTGATTTTAAAATGGTGTATTTTTTTACCTCCTATACAGTGCAAGCCCATGCTGTATAAGCGTTTAAGCTTATTAAAAACGGTATGCACTTTTTGCATCTTGCCACTTTTTTTAATAGTTTGCCAGTATTAGTGCAATAATAGGAAGGAGAAGGTTAACACAAGTTTGCTGTAAAGATGTCGTCCATTAATGACCAGAGGCATTTTTTTGGGATGGGGTGGGGGAGCAGGAGGGGTTTGGACAGGACAGGTACTTCAGCTTGGATGGACAGTGGAGGGGCTGGCTGTCTCAGACGGTGCTGTGATAACCGTACGTCCACACCACCCTGCCCAGCTGCTTTACCCTGCCTTTGTCTTTATCTGTTGCAGTTGTGGCCGTTCTTAATTTTCCTCCTCTCGGGTTTTTAAAATCATGTGACAGTTTTGTGTCCGATCCATGAGATAACCGTGGGGTGGAGTTGGAGGCGGCCTGCATTCCTTTCTCCTTTTTCCTCCTTTGTTGTCATCCCAGATGCATGCAGTAGGGGGCGCTTTTATACAGGTTGCTGCCTTCTGACAGGGTGAGTTCAGACTCATTGCCATGCCTCTGGGACTGGGAGGGGAAGTCACGGGGTGGGCATTGGCACACTGAGGCCCTCTTCGGCGGGAGTGAAGTATAATGGAACGGAGCCGCTCCACATCCTGGGGTTTCTTGTCGTGGTTGGCCTCCATGGAGGTTGCTGTCTGGACTACAGCTGTCCAGAGGATTCGATCCAAAAACCTGCTATGTGGGTTGAGATGGGCACTGGCCCTGTGCTTTGCGGCTGTTCTGGTAATTGGTGGCATCTCGCCATCATTGATGCCATGACTTTTCCAAACACTTGGCCAGCCTTCTGAAGTGCCAGTGTCTTTTGTTTCAGCCATGCGGCCGAGGTGATGGAGACTACGGGGTGGAAGTCCATGGTAGCCTCGCACCCCCACCTGGTGGCCGAAGCCTACCGGTCCCTGGCGTCGGCGCAGTGTCCCTTCCTGGGCCCCCCACGGAAGCGACTGAAACAGTCATAGTGACCCCACCCTCCTCATTAGACCACCATCCCCCAACTTCTGATAGCCAATCAGTCCCAGGGTAAGCCCATTCACCCCACCCCTGTCCCCACCTATGCTGCCTCCCTCACCGGTCAAGGGGAACATGAAGCAGGATGAGAGTGATGGCGTGAAAAGGCCAGCTCTTCCAGGGCGTCTTCCTCCAGTGGCTACTGTACCTTCGTTGCACGGACCAGGAAGACCTAAGAAGAAACACCCAGCGGCAGACGTGGAGGCATGGGATTTTCTGCAAAAAAACAAACTCTACAAATATATTGCTATATTTGCAGCATTAAAACTGAATAAAATTATTTATATGAACTTTTAAGGGATTTCATGAACACTTAGTCCTTTAAGGAAAAAAAAAAAAACAATTATCCAGTTATGGACATCAAAAATAATTCTGGTTGTTCAAGTGGAATTTTTCATTTTTAAGAGCAAAACGAGATGGTGCAAAGCACCGTTGTGCCAGGGACCGGAAAGTTCAGGAGGTACCAGACTTGGATGTCCTTCAAAATAGAGAAGTACAGCGCTGTTATGTGTGTTAAAAAGGAATTGCACTAATGTACATGTTTGCCCTGGTCTCTGCTGTTCATATCCAATGACTGTACTTGCGGAGTGCTCTGGAACCACACAGGCTGCCCCGCCCGGCTTCTGTAGCAGCAAAGATCCAATGAGGACAGTGGTGTTCAGGAAAAAGTATGCAAGGATGTGTTTGGTTTCCCAAGTTAACGCTCTGCTTGGCGCGTTTCCTTTAGAGAGAGGAGGCCAGAGAATCTGTATCTATATAGTAACTGTTTGGAAATTGTAATTTTTGTGAAATATTTGTATTTTTTTTTTTTTTTTTTTTTTTAAAACTCCCCTCCCCCCCTAGCACTTGTGTAGGTTACTTTAAGACAGACAGAAAATCTGAGGAGCTGAAACTACCTTGGGGGGGGGGGGGGGCTGCTCAGTTTAGTCATGTGAGATGAAGGTTATTTTGTGGGGAGGAGGGGGGACTTGTAAAGGAAACATTTTTTTAGCAGTTTGTATAATTATCAGTGTTTTATAAAATGTGTGAAGAAACCTTTTCATCCATTAATTAACAAGTTTTTAGTTTGGGGGAAAATACCTGAATGAACACGTTTTAATGTTCAAAATATCAAAACTATTTATTTAAGAAAAAGTGCAAAAAGAAAAAAATGATCGCCATCTGATATTGTCCTAATTTTCCTCTTTTGATGTTAGGTGGTGTTGATTACTGATACTGAAATAGTTGTCATAAAAGGCTTTTGTTCCTAAAGGAATAAATTACAACTATTTTGTGTAGTATTGTGTGTCCCTGAGTGTAATTTACATGAAGGTGAGTAATTCTGTCTGTGCCATCAATGCAATAAGGTGCATGTGTCTCAGGAAACTGGGTTTCGTGGGTAAGAAGACGTATGAATGTAAATCCAAATGTACTTAATTAGGGGGCATTACTGTTCATTGTACGGAATTGACGGTTTCCATGGCCACCTATTCCAAAGCTTTAACTTGGTTATTTACACCATGTTGAGTGTCAGTCACTACATTTTTACCAGTAGGTGTAGTTTTTTTTTTTTTGAGGTATGCAGTTTGCTGGTGCCTGTTAAAAAAACACTTATGGATAGATAGACACAGACAGACAGACAGCATACTGTCACCAAAAAGGCACTCTGTGTGGGGGGGGGGGCTAATGGCAAACGTATTACAACATCAGTAAAACCTTGGTTTTCTATAGCAGAATGAGACTGAAAATGAGTTTTCTTGTAACCTTAGCGGAGGTGTATGCATGCGTGTGAGGGGGGTTATTAATATGGTTGTTGCTAGCCACCGGGGGGGGTGGGGTTGGAGTGGAGCGTCAGCGAGTCAGATCCCGCTGCGTGTGCCGCATGAGCGGCTGTGATTTCTCCCCCCCTCCCCCCTTCATTACTCTCCCTCTGACTCGGCGGTGGCATCGCAGGTCAATGCTGTAAATCCCCCGACAAGCACAGTGTCAGCCTGCCTCACTAAAGAGGAGGAACTGCCCAAGGATTGATGGCTGCTCTCTGCTTTCCAGGAAGCTGGGGGGGGCAGCTCTTCAGCTGGATGTGGAAAATTTGTTCCTTTCCCTCAGACAGGAGCATCAATCCTTGCCAATCCCTCAAGCTGTGCAGGTAGACATTCCCCAAGATAAATACGCATAAGCATTCTTTCTCGCATACAATTCTCAACACACAATGATATCCATGTAGACATTTATTGTCAAGCACTGCGATGTTGCACTGGTAATGTGGGGGGGGAGAAAAAATGACAATTTAAAAATTCAACTGAGCTGGCCACATCCATTCATCCATCCATCCTTTGGGGTCTTTCATTTTTGTCTGCTTGCCAATATGATCAGTGCTTTACTGCTATCCTGGTGTCTTGAAAATCCGGTAAAATCTGCTGTTGCTCTCCAGACTTCGCAGCCGTGGTTTGGAAGAGCAGTGGTAGACAGCAGTCTGGCCTGGTATCTGATGAAGTAATTACCTTGTTCTGCTACATTAACACATCTTTAGAAATTAATTTCAGAACTTTACTTGTTCAGGATAATTTATTTTTTAGGTGTCATTACCCAAATATTTTTATGAAAAATGTCATTAAAGCACAAAAGCCTTAGGTGGTGTGAAAATTTAAAACTAATTAGAAGTTTAATATGGAAATATGACATGTGCAGGAACTTGCTGGAAATGGAGCAGCTGTTTACTGACTCATTATTGGCATACGGTATAGTAGCTTGTCTGACTTATTGTGTATTGGTCAGTGATGTCGAACCAGTGTGTGTTTCATCAAAGGCGCGAACAGACGCAGATACAGTTAAGTAGCTCTGTATTTCCCATTAGCTTATGATAGTTGTTTTTCTGACCACTTTTTTTTCCCCCCTTGTTCTGATGCATAATCCTTGCAGCTCCCTCTTCTGGCCTACCTGACTGCCACGCTTGCGGAAACATTGTTCATCTTTATTTTCTTGATCGCGTTTCTCTTGGGAAGCTAGCGGTGTGTTTTCACGATGAGGAGGTTTGAACACAGCAGAGAGTTCCGTCCTTAAGCTGCTTTCATGTGTTAGCCGATCAAAGTCCTTTGGCTCAACCAAACCTTAGCTTTCCTTAACATGCCCTGGGCTGGATGCTTGTGGTAAAGTGTGACTTGCAAATTAGTTTTCAAATCTTTAAGCTTATGTTAATGTAAGTATTTTTACCTACTCGTTCATCCATGTTTCTTAACCACTTAAGCTCATGGTAGGTGTACAGATTTGGTCAATAAAAGTGATTTTTTTTTTAATCTGATATGACCAGGGTGTATTCCATCCTTGTGCCCTATTCTGCCTGACAACAGGCACTAGGCCCCCGTGACCCTGAACAGGATGGATGGATGGATGGAATTTCATATGAGCACAAGTACTTGTTTAATCATAGCTTTATTAATTGCGTTTTTACCTGTTATTACAGTTAACATACTTCATTGTATGTTTCCTCTTACACATTTCATTAGTATTTTGCTGAGGGCATCTTTGTTCTTATAGTTAGCTATATGATAAATGGACAGGATGCTCCATTATAAAATTACTATATTCCTGCATTGAATTTTGACCACGACAAACTAGTATTAAATAGGAATTACCATAAGGACGTCATATAGGCGTAATGTATCCTAGACTTGCAGATGAGAAGATGCAATCAGTTTTTTCGCCCCCCCCCCCCCCCCAATGTGGTCTGGGAATCATAAAATCACCACAATACTTTCTTCTTTTAATTCCGATCGTGCTGTTTAGGGAAACAAGCTCATATATTAAGACCACCCTGAAATGTAATGCCAACTTATTTCCCCAAAGGCCGAAATGATTTTTGGGATTGTAAACTGGTAGTGGATAGGTGTTTACTTTAATGAACTGAGCATGTGTGCAAGACGACAGCAGAGAATGAGAAAGAAATATCAAGGGGGGATTGAGTAGGTGTGTTTATGGGGGGGGAGTGTTATTTTAGACTGACGTTGGAGTAATCTGAGATTTGGTGTCTGTATGATCTGGCATTTAGCATAAAATCAAATGTCAGCTAAGTAGTGTTTCTCTCAACGTATTATTTTAGAGATTGAAATGATCTGACATGGTGAATGCGATGCACATTTGCTTTGGTCTTTTGCACCTCTATGACCTATTGGTGGTATCTGGGGTGGGACCTCTAGCCCCCGAATTCCCACGTTTCTGTGAGGTGTTCTGCATCTGTAGGGCGGAGATCTGAGACGCCCCGGCACCATTTGTCACCTGCATCTCAGTGAATGAAAACATGCTTTCTCAGCCTCATTAGATGTGATGCATTGCTCCAGCCCTCTGTGGCTCTTATTAAAATGCAGGCCTTGGCCTGGCTCTAAATTTCCTCACTGGCTGAGCTGCTGGTTCCAAATCCCTGAACAAATGGGGTGGACGGTTATGCACGTGGGGACCAGCCTCTATTTAAAAAAAAAAATCGCTGAAAGGTGTAGGGTCACTGACCCATCAGCTACAGTTGGGCATGTTCCAATAAAGTCCATCTAGAAGAGCCCACACACTCCTATGGGCTAGGCTAGGCTGTGGCCTGCTCTCAGAAGGCAGGTGACATTCTGAAAGCAAAATATGCTCAAATATCTGTGAGGAAATTAGGAGAATCTCAATTTTCTATACCACATCCAGGCTTGGTCACAAAGAGGTAACTATGAAATTCAACTCATTTACTGCCTGCAAAAGAGCTCAAATCTCAGGAATAATAAAAAAAAAGTTTGCTTTCCAGTTGCATGGATCTTTCTGCATGGTATTCATGAGAATGTTCATATAAGTGGTACACTGAGAATGGTCATTTGTAATTATGCAGTATGGGTAAAATGCTGTAGCTGTAATTTCACCTACTTTTGACGTCCTGGGGAGCTGAGAAGAAAGACTCGGCCGGGAAACAGCCACAGCTTGTCTCAGCCTCATTACTGTGAGACCTATGAAAGAAACCATTTCTCAAGATGTTTTTGAGTCTCTGCAATGAGCCATTTAAAACCTGCTTTCCCCGCATCTCTGCTTGGAGTGTCATAAATGCATTCACCATCCAGAGAGGGCACACAAGCAGACTGAAGCCTGATGCTTCACTGGGTGCTCCGCCCAATGAAAAGCTCGGTCGACTACAAGACAGGGAAAATTTTTTTTTTTTTTGTTACTGTAAATAAACTACAAAACTACATGGGCAAATGTGGATACCCCTAATTAGTGAAACTTGGTAATTTAGTTACACTTATTGTTGATTTATAATTAAGCACACCCATGTAATCTCAAGAAACATACATTTTAGTAGAATAAGTGGTAATGAAGAGGTTAGTGACATTCAGCATGGAGCCATCATAGGATACCACCTTTACAACAAGTTAGTCACATTTCTGCTCTGGTCAACTGCAAGTGAAGTGATTGTAAAGTGGGAGCATCTAGAAGCAACGAGTTCAGTTGTGAAGTGGTAGACTACACAAACGGAAAGGGACCTGATGGTCCAACATCGATACCCAATCTTCCTGATGCTATTATGACTGAATGGCAGCAAAGCTCACCAATAATGTTCCAAAATCTAATAGAAAGCCTTTCCAGAAGGTAGAGGATATACAGCAGTGAAGGGAGGACCAACATTGTAGCCTTGGTTTTGGAATGAGATGTTGCACAAGCAGTTGTCCACATACTTTTGGCCATATAGAGTCAGAAACAAGCAGAACAAATCATCCCCAGCACTCATCCCTTAGCACTCATTCACCCCCAGGACTCATCCCCAGCACTCATCCCTTAGCACTCATTCACCCCCAGGACTCATCCCCCAGGACTCACCCCCACCGCCCCTCAAGAGAATCCTGTAGCCCACACTCCATCTGTGAGGCGGAGCAGGGCCCACTCCTGCATAACGGCATCATCTTCCGCTCTTCGTGAACAGGGTTAGGATCTGGAGGATGTTGCTCTCAGGCTGATTCCGAATGATGCTGTGACGAAATTATGTGGGTCCAGAGAACGGTTTCAATAGAAAAAAGAGATTCATATGTCAAAATTCCATGAAGTACAGAGAAAAAACTCTGTATGGTGTTAAAAGCACACTGGTTTGGAGTACAGTCTTGTCAACCTGGATGTGTTGGCCTGCCTACCACCATGACGAATGTACCCAAAAGTTTTGTCGTTAACTCTGCATGAATAAGACTTCTTAAAAGTCTTTACCTGACTTTAAACTCCCCCCCCCCCCCCCCCCCCCCCCCCCCCCCCCCCCCCCCCACACCCCCCACCACCACCACCCCCCCCCCCCCCCAATACACCACACCCCAACCCCCCCCCCACCCAACCACAAACGA
>JAACJT020000075.1:22661492-22688005 GCA_009936485.2 Gymnarchus niloticus
CCCGCGACCCCGCAAAAGGGGAAAGTGTCCCCCCACCCAATTGGAAAAAAAAAAACTGGAAAAAACCTCTGAAACCCTGGGGGCTCCCCCCCCCCCCCCCCCCCCCCACACACACACACACACACACACACACCACATACGTGTACACAATTTAAGCGTAGATTTACATTGGTTAGATGCGGATTCCCTTCTGTCAGCACACCACACTGGTCAGCGCACACAGTAAACGTCAACAGACGGCAGCACTTCATTAGTAAATTTGGTTAGCTTCATTGCTTCCTCCTTAAATGATACCGTACAAAATATTAGTATAAAAAAAAAAAAAAGTCTAAACGAGCTAACTCTGTAACAAGCAAAACATTCCCTAACGTACGCTTTCAGGCATAAAATGACTGCAGACGACACAGCAGTTCCATTTGACTTGCGGATGATTTAAGGACTTGTAGGGAGAGTAAACATTTAGGCCAGCACTGCACTGTCCTTCACCAGCTCTCACAGCATCAGCCAACGCTTCCAGCTGATGGACACCTGTAAATTATACGTTTCCCCTTTAAACTCCATCCGCAGGGGTGGCCCTCACCCTGATCTCCCAGCGTTGCGGACATTTACCGAGGCAGTCCTGTCCGTCAGGATAGGATGTTTTATGGGGCTCTTAGCATTTACCTCGCTGGCATTTCAATCTGGCGTCTCTATTAAAGGTATCGCAGTACACCATGAGTTGCCCATCCATCACAGACCAGGCTGCCTCGGTCCCCATGTTGCTCAAGGCTGACAGCTGGGGAACAGATATGTAGGGCTGGACACCCTGTGCCCCAATATAGCCTGAGCACATCACTTGCAGATATGGATAAGAGCTCATTTCTAGCCGTCGACAGGGTCACGACTATTAATATTAACCTACATTGTCTTTTGTACATGGATTCTTGATCGCCAGGTACCCAAACAGAACAACCTCTGTGTCTAATTGCTACAGTAACCGGGACAGTTTACCATGCAAAAGTTCTGTGCGTTTTGTGTAATTGTATGGTGATGCACACACCGGTACGCTGTTTTTCAGTTCTGCGGTATACGAGGAGCCTTGTCATTCCCTCTAAAATGCTATGGTACCCTTTTAAAAAACAAACAGCTGAGGAGTGATGTTCAGTTAACGTTTTCAGCATTGCTTTGATGCTAACACATTAAAGGGTCGTTTTCGCAATAATGGAAAGCAAATGAACTTTTTAAGCGAAGCCCCCCAGATAATAATACACTCAGCATGTTGAATAATACACCCAAAATCACTGTTTAAATAAAAAAATCCTCATTTTAAGAACATCATGAGATTTTAAAACCAATAGCATGCTATATAACGATAATTAAAATGCTTATATTTTTGACTTCATGTTAGCTGAGGCATCATCAGTTGTACTAATTTTAGTAATTGTATTAAAAGTCATTTTGATGAATGTACATCTCTAAAAATAAATGCCAACATAGGCATATATATTGGTTTTCTTTATGAAGTTACTGTCGTGTCTGCACTGTGATATGAGGCTGGTTTACGGCATCTTCCTGTATTTTGTACTGTGTTTTTACGTCCATATATGAATGAAGAATGCTTTAGTGTCTCTGACAGGTAGCCCACTGATTATGTACTCATCTTCCCACTCTTTGTTGGTTCCTGAACTTGGCCTGTAACTTTATTTTTGGATAAAAAAATCCAGCAAAAAAAATGTAATTTTAATACTGGCTGATATTATTATGCATAATTTCATGTTAAAATTGGATTGTACAGTTAGATGTTTCATATTTTCTTTCTTGTAAATTTTAAAAAAAAAAGTTAGGCATTTATTTCACTGTTGAGAAAGAAGATATTAAGCAATCAAATTAATTAAAATGTCATTTAGAACTAATTCTGAGGTCTAAGGAGTCTGGTTTAGATTGAAAAATCAGAAAGATAATTAAATACCCTTTGCCAGTGAATTGTTGTACTAGTGGGCAAACTGCTAAAAAATGCTGTATGTCAAGGGCTCCAGCTGCTGTCTGATGTGATGTGTACGCTGGAGAAGGGGTGAAGTCTGCACATCATCAGTAGGTCTGATGTGATGTGTACGCTGGAGAAGGGGTGAAGCCTGCACATCATCAGTAGGTCTGATGTGATGTGTACGCTGGAGAAGGGGTGAAGCCTGCACATCATCAGTAGGTCTGATGTGATGTGTACGCTGGAGAAGGGGTGAAGCCTGCACATTGTCTCTTAGTCCATATCTCACATGTTTCTTGCTCTTCATGGGGGAACTCCTACCTTCTGCTGAAATCTTATCCTTTGCTACTTTGTGGCTGCAAGGTCAAACTTCAGACTCCTGAGGAGACTTTGCTGTTCTGCCCTTGAGCATGTAATATATAACAGCAATCTCACAGAACAGGTTTCTAGCAGTAGAAGTATAAATGCTCCTTTGGACAGAACTGTCCACAAAGGAAAAGATATTTCTTTAGAGATGGTGCTGATTTTGTACTTTGGTTTCTGGAATTATTCTAATGCAAATCAAAACATTGCTTTTTTGAGCATTATCAAATCGCCACGGCGTGTAACAGGGCAAGTATGAACTTTTATTTAATCATAAGAGCATGATAAAAATTCAGCAAATAAACAGGTGGCACAAGGTCAGTGGAATTAATCAGGAAGAAACTGAGCCTTTGTCCCGTCAATCTAAATTTAGCAGCCTTGCGGGACTCCGGCCCGGTTTCTCCGTGTGGGATGCTCACCGAGCCTTGCTTCCAAAACAGCATCAGCAGGTGTAGCCGTCCCCTGATTTGTGAGGATTCATCTCCTGAAGTATTTCTCTCAGCCTCTCTATTTGGGAAGCTCAGATTTTGCATTCTTTGGCTTCAGTATGACCCCTTGGTACCCGTGCTGCTCTCTGCATGAAACTCATGACCTGTCATCACATTTACTGAGGTTTTTTAAAATGGCTGCTTTTTTTTCAGAAGTCGCGGTAACACATGAGGAAAAAATAACAATGACCCTTGAATGTGGCATCCTGGGTTTAGTTTTGCTGGCTAATATATTACTCCAACTCCAAAAGAGTGTAATCTGACATTTCATTGCAAATGAAATGTCAAATTCTTAGTGTAGAGGAGTATACTGGAATCTACAAATATTGGCTGTCAAGAAATGTATATCTCCCAGGCCATGATTTTCACAGTTTCTACTACACTGTGTTCCTGTGTACTGGTATAAAATCAGTAGCCTGTTAGATCAGGTCATTACAAAGGTTATTAAAAAGACCAGAATTTAGTCCCAATTCTTTGTGCATCGTGGGAGATGTTGCTGGGAAGATGAGCTCAGTCTTTGAAACGTTGAGCTGGAGGTGATGATCCATCATCCAGGCAGTGATGTCACCAAGGCATGGATAAAGCCAAGCTGAGACTCTGGTTCTCTGGAGGGAAGGACAGGTTGAGCTGTCATCAGCATAGTAGTGATAGGAAACACCATGTGACTGCATGACTGGCCATAGAGAAGTAGTATATAGAGAGAAGAGAAAGGGAGCAAGGACTGAGCCCTCAGGAGCACCAGTTGTTAGCTGGACACGAAAGAATGTCCTGCCTAATAGGTAAGAATCAAACCATCTCAGAGCCGTGCCACCGATGCCATACATGGTTGGAAAAGGTGGACAGTAGGACCTGGATGATCTACCATACCAAAGGCTGCTGAAAGGTCAAGGAGGATGAGGATGGATGACAGAGACGCAGCTCTTATAGCTCTTAGAGTATCTACGACTGTCAGGAGGGCGAACTCAGTGGAGTCTCAAATCCTGAAGGTGGAATGGTGAGGATCCAATAGGTTCTTCTGTCTGAGGTCTAGGGACAGCGCACTCAACAGTTTTGGAACTGGAGGACCGGAGAAAGACCTGCTAATATAGTTTTACAATTTAACATACTGTATGCCTGTAGTACACAAAGAAATTGTTACAGTTGGTCATATCTGTAAAATGGCTAAAATGTTTCAGACTGAAAATACTTCTTATAGTGCTAAATATCAAAGCACATTCGAAAGAACCCCACCTCTACTCTGTGTGCGTGATGTTTGCAGGATCTCCCCATGCTTCACGAGTTTCCTCCAGAGACGCATCGTAGGCTGACTGGCATCTCAAAATCGCCTGTAGTGTGTGACTGTGTGGGCGAGTGCATGTGTAACTGTGCCCCACAATGTTTTGTCCCATCCCCCATCCATAATATCGATGCTGTGATTGATTAGTAATGTATTTTCTATTGCTGCCAAAATTGAAGAATGTGTTAATTTCCCTAACTGTCATTTGTGTATTATATGAAATGCCAGAACCTTGGATGTTAGTAAAGTACTTTAGCTACCAACTACAGATATATGAGAGGAATGTTAATTTACCTGGCCTTTGGTTATCACTTAAAGGAGACCCTCCGACCTTCTTGCTTCCAAGATCACTCGATGGGTTAAAAGTGAGCTGTTCTGATTGCCAGGAGAATAAGCCACTGTGCTTTAGCTGCTGGGTCTCTGGAGCATATAGATTTGGCATGCTGAAGAGATATGTCTTGAAGAACCGCCCAAAATCAATACAAACAAGACCTCCACGAATACTCCGGTGTGAGAGTAAGAGATTCAGTACAGAAAATTTCATGTTTCTGCAACCTTGAGCTTCCAGCCAGACACCCCCTGGACCGCCTAACCCCTCCAGCAATTAATCTTCTAATACTGTGCTTACTCGAGCGTTCCCATACTCCCCAGCTCCTCATTAAACTAAGGGGATGGGAGAGAAGAGAACAAGTCATGCAGGGCCAATGGTGGTACAAGGTTGTACAGACAGCCAAAACTGCTAAGCTCTCCTTAACATGAACATGGATCCCTTTTCCTAAATCTCATAGGGTGTAAATGCAATTGAATGTCAGCTGACAGACTACGGTTGAGCTGTGTGTGGTTCCACATTGAGATGTCTCCATAGCGATTAGAGTCACGTGGTTCCACATTGAGATGTCTCCATAGCGATTAGAGTCATGTCACTTGGTCATTCTGTCTCGGACTGTGCTTCCAGGTCTTGATCTCAGTTGATGTTCTGATAACACATGGAGAGGAGGGAGCTGGGGGGGGGGATCTTGTAGTACAAATCAAATTGCTCTGGTGCTGCACCTTAGCCTCTAGCCTAGCTCCTGTGACACTCTGCTGATATATAGCCTAGCTCCTGTGATGCTCCGCTGATGTAGCCTAGCTCCTGTGATGCTCCGCTGATGTAGCCTAGCTCCTGTGAAGCTCCGCTGATGTAGCCTAGCTCCTGTGATGCTCCGCTGATGTAGCCTAGCTCCTGTGATACTCCGCTGATATAGCCTAGCTCCTGTGATGCTCTGCTGATGTAGCCTAGCTCCTGTGATGCTCCGCTGATGTAGCCTAGCTCCTGTGATACTCCGCTGATGTAGCCTAGCTCCTGTGATGCTCTGCTGATGTAGCCTAGCTCCTGTGTTGCTCTGCTGATGTAGCCTAGCTCCTGTGACACTCCGCTGATGTAGCCTAGCTCCTGTGTTGCTCTGCTGATGTAGCCTAGCTCCTGTGATTTGCTGCTGCTGTAGCCTTTGCTACACTGCAGCCACTTTCCATTGCAATTAGCCCCCTCAGCCTGTAGAGAAGGGCAATCAGCAGTTTAACAGGCAGACCCTGCTTCCCTCTGTGAAATAGAGGCCATCTTTGCTTTTTATGGAGGTAATTTATGACTTTATTTACGAGGTGAGCTTCTGACAGATTTAATATTTTAATTCAGTTTTATGGCCTTGACACAGAGTCGTGTGCTTTATAGTCATGTTCAGCCATGGGACGCACTGGGCCATATCTGACCGCAGACACTCCTCACATCTTTTTGTCAAAGTATCCTCCCCCCCAGCGCCACCTCCCCCTCACCCACACCCCTCTGGCATCTCCTCCTCTTGTCTGCCTCCCTGTCCCTCTAAACCCATAAATTCTCTTCCTATTGAACGGCTGGTTGGCAAGAGTATAGAACAGAGGAGGGATTCATTGAGCAGAAAAAACCCATTCCTTTCTGCTTGGACTTGGAGGACATATTGGTTGGGTTATAAATGATTCAGGGAACATATTGGTATATTTTGTGGAACATTTACTATGGGCAGGAAGTTGCATAGATTTGCAACAGTACAAGATTGCCCATTCAGGTAACAGGAGAGGCACTGCTGTTGAACCCTTGAGTACTTAACCTGAAATGCTTCAGTATTATATCCATCTGTACAGATGGGTAAACATGTTTAAAAAAAAAGCCCAAATAATGTTTACACTCTGCTATTTATTTTTTGATGCTAGTGTCTAGGGTGTCTTATACTAAACTATATTATACTAACATTTCTTACTATGTTAAAATAATTATACGTTATTATACAGTTTTAACAACTGCCAGGTTGACAATTGAGTATTTTAACTGAAGTTTCCTATTATAGAATAATCTGGTCCAATTTCAGTATTTTATCACATAATTATTTTATGATTGCATGGACAGTTTAAACATGAATAAGCAGTTAAAATGAGTCTGGTGGAATCTAAATGGATTAGATCATTTGGGTTTATTTTAAACAGATCGCAGCGGTATTATTGCTATTTATTATAAGCACATTCACACGCTGAGTGATATGAATAAAAATTTCTGAGTTTTCTCTTTTTATTAAAAGAAAATGCATGGGAAATAACATGAAAAAATCCAACATATGAAGTGCACAGAGTGTTATTTTAGAAGAACGACAACACAATAAGATCCAGATAGGGCTGCGGTCCAAAGACTGTGTGTTTGCATGCCTGCATGCAGATGTACACGCCGCCGTAAAAGAAAATTAATTTCCCAAGCCATCACATTTGCTTGTATTAATCATTCGTCCCTCTTTAGTCATTTTCAGAGGCAGCTGCCAAGCGCATATGCTGGTGGCAGTAAAAAAAACAACAAAAAAAAACAGGATAATTGAATTAAAATGTTGTAAAAAAAACACTTTTATCTTTCTATCCTACAGCACTTCCTGGAAAAAAAAAAAATCATCACATCGCACCTTTACCAAATGAATTGGATCCTGTAAAAGATAAAACAAAGGGCTCATTTCAAAAGGGAATAACAATGAAGAAGGAAAACACTGATTAGTAAAATACGCAGATAATTACAGTGGCTTTGCCTTGCTTCCTCTCATACTTTGAAATAATTGGACTGTAAATGCCAAATTAGCATTTTTGATCAGTTTAATTCTTCGCTTGTCCTGCTAACCTTTTCTATTACATATCTTTGGTTTACTTTGCATGCTATATATATATATATATAATTTTTTGGCATGTAATATATAAAAACTTTTGTAAATGATAGCAGATGGTAAACTTGATGAAGTTCACATCGAGGACCTAGCTTTACACAGTAATCAAAATGAAGTGTGCACCTCGGACGAATGTGAATGCACACAAATTAAAATCGGATGTTTACAGGTGTATTGGCTGCAGCATCTGGGAATTAAACAACAGTGAAATTAGATTTGGGGGGGTTATTGGACATCAATGGCTGAACGAGGCGTCCACTGATAGCTATGTGAAAATATCCTGACAGAGTCATACGAGTGCTCGTCCGATACGGCTCATGATTGTAAAATTACAACCATTTTACATTTAAAAGAGTTTAAGACATCTGTATAGAACTAAATGTCACATATCTTATACTCTTTTAAAGCATACAACGGCTATCATTTGAAATCACGAGCCATGCAGTATATGTAAGACAAACTGAGATCAAAAGTGTTATATTGTAAATACATTTTAGACCCCTTTTTTTTTCTCCTTGGTAAAGAAAGCACTGAGATTGTGTTTCTCTGACGTGGTTTTTTCTGTTTTCCTGTCGGTTCAAGGTGTCATGCAGTGAAAATAAAATGTAAAAGTTCATTGTCACCGAACCATTAAAATAGCACGCTAAATTGAAATCAGCCCTCTTTATTCCATCGTGATTATACGGCTCACAATCAAACATGATGTAGCTCAGATTTACATGTCCTTGAGATGGCGATGATAGAGGGCCTTCAAATTATGCTGAGACATTTACAGGTCTAGAGTTTAGCTACAGGGCCTAGCAGTGATTGGCCATGCTGAAATGTGTTATTGCCTACCATGACCTCTACAGTCATCTGAAATTCCGCTGTAAACCGGGACAAATACCCACATGTCCCCACTATTTCAAAAAGCCAAATGTCTACATTTCTACATCACTATATTAAAAAAAAAAAAGTAAAACACATCACTATGAATGCAAAGAACATTTTTTTTTCAGTCGTAATCAAAACGAAACTCCACTGCCATAAACAGCCTACCAGCACTGCGTACTCCTTCATTTGCAATTCAACATACGTAATCGTGCAGAAATAAATGAAACCCAGGGCTGTGAGCGCTCGGCAGTTCGATCCATTTCAAGCTTAATCCCTTAAATGAGATTTGAACTTAATGTGCTTTCCTTACAGGAAAATGTTGCTTAAGAGATCCTGAATCGCTGCCTCATTCAATGTTGGTTCAAATACAAAGTTTGCCCCCTTTGGTGACTCTTTAACTTGCAGTTATCTCTCAGTGGGGTACTTAGGTGTTGTCCTGATTCCTTGCTATGAAAGTATTGTGAAATATTCACCATTGGATGCATTTCACAGTGAATCACTGTGCAATTTGAAACCTGTATACTTTATAGAATTGGCATCCCATTGAATGTTTTGCTTTGTGCTCAACGCTCCCTAGTTTACGCTCCTGGGTCACATGACCCTGCACTACTTGAATGGATGGCTGGATAGGTACACTGTACTGACCACGTTTCCTATTCCATCATCAGTTATTAAATCTCTTTAATAACTTAACCCAACCTATGAGGAAAAGAATAAAGTGGGGCAAAATGAGCAGCACGGAGTGCTCCAGATTTGAAAAGGACCAGGATGCAATTCTTGAGACTTCACTGGCAGGAACAGCAGAATGGAAGGTGAATACGCTACCGAGCATTACCTACAACCTGGCAAAAGAATACTGTGGTGAAGAGGCAAAGACAGAGAATAGAGCCAGAATAGAGAAGCAGCCTAATAGAAGAGAAAGGAGAAACGCCTTAGATATCAACACATGAGTCAGCGATTTGTCAAGGAGAATCGCCTTAGATACCAACACAGGAGTCAATGATTTGTCAAGGAGAATCGCCTTAGATACCAACACAGGAATCAGTGATTTGTCAAGGAGAATCGCCTTAGATACGAACACAGGAGTCAATGATTTGTCAAGGAGAATCGCCTTAGATACCAACACAGGAGTCAGTGATTTGTCAAGGAGAATCGCCTTAGATATCAACACAGGAGTCAATGATTGTCAAGGAGAATCGCCTTAGATACCAACACAGGAATCAGTGATTTGTCAAGGAGAATTGCCTTAGATACCAACACAGGAGTCAATGATTTGTCAAGGAGAATCGCCTTAGATACCAACACAGGAGTCAGTGATTTGTCAAGGAGAATCGCCTTAGGTATCAACACAGGAATCTGTTTGGCAGACAGAGCAACAGGAGCCCTCAGTATCAGTGAGCCATCCTGGAAAGGGATCCAAGAAAGGGTGAAATACTCAAGATTGTCCTCTACCTCTGGTGCCAGTGGTATAACATTCAATGTATACAAAAAAGTAGGGGTGGAATGTTGGGGTTTCCTTGCCCAATCCATGTGGAGTCTCCAAAAAAAGGTGGGAGTGCCAGGCAGCGACAGAGGTCACCTAGGTTAGGTGAAGCACCTGAAAGAACCTCACGCTGGCTCTGCCACAAACGGCACGAAATGAGCTGGCAGCCCACAAGGGAGGGACAGTGACTTGGCCCCCATTGCTGACCCACCAAACTGGAGAGTGTTGTGGGTATGGGGCGAAACACTTGATGAAGACTGGGCACCACTTGATGACCTCTAACCCCCTGGTCCATGCTGTGATCATCAAAGAACGGCACCAGGAAGGCATCCTTAGTGATGTATTGAAGTTTGATGTGCCTTAATATAGAATATAGTGTATTAAAATGGCTCCATAATAAAACTGCGTGGGTACAGATACATATATGAAATGGGTACATGTCAAAGATCACAATTTTTTTTCTGAGCATGGGTTGCTGAAGTGCTATACTAGAATGTAAGAAGACACAAATTAAAATGGGGGCAGCCTTACTGTTCTGCCATTTAAAGACCACTCTAATTGTTATAGCCAGTATCCAAGGGGACAGAAAAATGCCTGAGGATTTGATTTGGGTACAAGGTGAGAGGGTCTCTGGGTATTTCATCATGGAGGGAGACATAGTTGTGTGTGTCCTGGGGGACGAGGATGGTAGTAGTTCTCTGAGAAAGTGTAACTTGGAAAAAAAAAATCCGCCTTTAAATCAACATAGGCAAATAAGCGAGATTGTGGGGCCGGCACCGAGAAGGCGGGGCTACTATCAGTGAGTGGAAGGCCCTGGAGAAGACTGAGTGTGGATTACAGGTCCTGTTTCCCTCTGATTTCCCTTTTATGGCCGACAGGCCTGTGAAAAAGCGCGGGATGAATGAGCATCTAGATTGCCTGTCCTTCGTGCACATTAATGGAGACAGATGAGTGAAATCCTTGGGAAATAATTGCTCGAATGAGGGTGGTGAGCGACTACACCAGGCTCTGTTCTCCCTCTCCCAATCCAAACCCAATGAAAGTGGGCAGCAGAGAGGGGATGTGGGGCATTTGTGGGAGGGGGGGAAATGTGAATGAGGCAGTTTAAGAGAAGGTCATCCATAGGAGCAAGGCAATTTGGGGGTGGAAATGAGCGATGTCCTTTCTCATTTGGATGGCACGAGTGCCTGGGTCTCCAGGATGTCACCTCCTCTTAAATATTTCAAGCGCATTGTTTCATGCCCACTGTCACCTGCCCCTCCCATTATCTTTCTGGAAAAAAAAATAAAAAATTAAAGTAAATAAAAGACACAACTTGGATGCAAAGTGATTTGGTGATGAATTACCTCACATGTCAGAGTGGTGCAGTCTGCAGTCACCGGAGATTGAATAAAAGAAAACAGGAAAAAAAAATTGCATGAAGGTGAATCTAATATCTCAGCAGCTTTATTTGTAAATGGGGGGGTGACAGTGAGGGAAGTGGGTTATATTGGTCTCCCCTACAGCTAAATGGGTTTGGTTTTTCAATGAGAAATTCGCAGAAAAGCAAGACTTTCCTGGGGTGTGTTGACACCAGGTAAGGTTTTTTGTTTTTTTTTCCAGATGTCTGTGTTAACACTCGCTCTGTGTTTTTTAAGTAGAGAAAGATCCACTTTGAATTATGGAATGTGCCAGGTGACCCCCCACCCCCGCCCAGAAATAAGACCCTTCAAATTACAGCTTGCATTTATAACCTGATACTGTACCTTCTGTCTGAGCAGAACATATCGTTTCAATAAGTCAGTGGTTCTCAAAGCAGAGGGCATGCCATCAAGGTGGGGGCCATCATACCTGTGCTAACCTAATGTATTCCTGATGCAGCGTGTAACAGAAAATGTTTTGGAAACTGTATTCTCCATATTAGTCAACTGGTTTCAGAACAAGGGGACAGAACAGATGCTTTGCAAGAAATTTCATGCTTCTCTTGTGTTCTGGATTCCACCTGAGGCTTGATGGAAACCTATCACACTTCATGAATTAAAATGCGGTAATTGATTCTGGCAAGTCAAATGGGTGCCTAGCTGAACAGCTCCATGTACATCAAGGTGCGGTTCACCAACTCAGCACCCGTGTTTCCACCACCCTCTTCTCTGCCGCATGTCCCCCAGGGGGATGGATGGCGTCATGTTCTGGTGAGCAGTAAGCAGCAATGCCTGGCCAACAGCACCACAAGTGTTGTATCGATCCCCTCCTCTGTAGCTTGCGTATTAACAAATAAAGGAGCTTGTCAATAAACTATTCATCCAGGACAAAGTGAAACGGCGCCCAAGAGCGCCTCTCAGTTAATGCCTGTCTGTGTCCGTGTCTAAAGTGCAATCGTAAATCTTTTTTTTCTTCGTTTTCTGGTTGGATTCTGTTCTGCTCGCTGGACTGCCGAAGAGTAGGTGCAAGGCAACAGAGGAAAGCAGTGTCTGCAAAGTGTGTGTTTCTCGATATGTCCGCCGCAACATATCGCCAGTCCATAGGCTTTCATTATCGCCAGTGAGTGTTTGTGCTGCAGAGAGCAGTTTTGTGCCATTCTTCCGAATTGTCGAGCAGCGACTGTATGGCAGTGCATCAGTCTGCACACGATTAAACTCGCGTGATTTTCAAGCTTCCTCTCATACGTTCTGCATGTTGGCTGCCATAAGAACATCAAATATCAACATATCACCAAAATCTTGGAAGCGACCCAGCGCAGTGAAAAAGTGAGACTCAAAATGACAGCTGGATTTCGTTTTTCAAATAAGCAAGTATGGCATTTGTGTTGTGTCACTTCGTTGTAGGTAAAGTAGAAGAAATTCTCTGGCACAAACTTTATCAAACGTTAGTCACTTTTGAAGTTTTTGAGCGACTCGATTTCCCCTGAGACAAGATACGATATGTAAACTCGACAAACCATCTATAAATCACAGTTAACAAGACTGAGCAAAACGATGGATGAGTTGTAAGCATGGGGTGGCTATGGGTGAAGAAGAACAGACTTCTTCCCTGCTGATGTCTTCTCGGGCTGGGGAACACACAAATGACACATGTCCTCAGTGCTACAGGAGATCCCGTCACAGTGGAGAATGTCAGGATTTCTGCATAACCTTGCTGTCAGAGGGAACCAAACTCAATCCTACGTGTATTGGCTTTGGAGAAAAGTTAAATTAAGTTCCAGGCTTTATTGGAAATATTGGAAGAGACGGCGTTGGGAGGGGGGCTTGTTTTTGCTGGGTTTGAGTCAGTGGAGTTGGTGAATTATGTTAGAACAACAGTTTCTACATTGTTCCTTTGTGGCAGATGTCACCTGTGCCTTTCATGGTAGCGTATGCTTGCAAAGGCCTTTGATGCTCATATGGCTAATCGGTTTACCTGCTGCCATCTATTCTTCACAATTAATCATTTTGCTAGTCATATTGTAGTAGTTTACCTTAGTAGCCAGGAATTTTCTAGCATCCTACTCAGACTTTATTAAACAGGCCTTGAGGAGCTGATTCATTCTGATGCAATACAGTATTTCTCCTGGTAATGGATATGAGCAAAAAAAAAAAAAAAAACATTCTACCCATGCAATCTGTGCTGAGTATTTGCTTTCCACTTCTTTGAGGAGGTACACCGAAGGTCTCTTTTTGACAAATCGCCTTCTGGTTTTCGGTATTCCTCTTCCATCTCGTTCCTTTGGGTTGGGAAGGTGGGTCAGCTCATCAAACGTGTCACGTCCACATGGAAATCTTAGAAGTCTTCAAACTGCTGTCTCCTGCTTTCTTAGTCCTCCTCCTCCTCTGTCTTCTTCACCTCCAAGATGCGCATTTGTATTTGTTTTTGAGGGAATGGAGCCCTGAAATGTTGTGTATATTGACTTTCTCTGCTATACCTGGTAGGAGGATTAGTCTGATGAAAATCAAAGTGGGAAAGAGATCTGTTCATCAGCCTAAAATGATGGAACATTAAGGACCCCAGACATTCCCCAGTCCTACCTGGTCCGTTCCCTTGCAGCCATCCTGCGGCTTCTCGCAGCTCCTCCCTTAGCCTCACAACAAGTGCAGTATCTAAGTGATCACACAAATCCAGCTCCCACAAATATGCATGCAGCAACGGAGCACAACATTATTATTAAAAATACAAATTACCACTTCCCCTGAAAATAGTCCTCATTGGGGGGTGGAGTTCAATAATCAATAGCACCCAACCCTCTGCACTCCAAAACGTCAACGTTCCTCCAGCATCTACACCGGCATATCAGTGGAGCCTGACCAAGACAGAGCCCTCACAAGTGTGCAGTTTGACTGGAGGCTATTAATGTCTCATATTGGCACCCCCAATAATCCTCTTCAGGGGGCTTTATCAAATGAACAGCCCCCATTAGATGGTCTGTGGATCTCCTGGTCACCTGACAGAGTGGCTCATCCTTCACATGTGGGGGATCCCCACCACTGATTCATTAATAATGCAAAGAATGATATTCTCAGTTATTATAAACAGCCAGAGCACAGAAACCAAATGACAGAAGACCTGCTAGGTCCAAGGATTAAAATTATCCAATAAGGAAAAGCAAAATAACACAATGAATCATGTCTCCCATCCATTGTTTGAAGCTTAAGTGAGATTCGGTGTTATTAATAACCTAATGATACATCGTGGATGCCAGTGGAAAGAAAGGGAGTCGAATTTCAGTTTAGATTCCATTATAGTGATTTTTGATATGAGAAAGTGTACTGATAATGGAGTCTTTAGTGATTATTTGACTAAAGTAAAAAATGTGATAATCTGCAGCCCAGCAATTCAATGGTTCATGCTGTTTCCTCACATCTTTGGGGTTGGGGTTCAAATTACAGCACCGGTTCGGTACGTGTGGAGTTTTCATGTTTTCCTCATGTGGCTTATCTCTGAAAACTCCATTTAGAACACTTTAAAAAGTAGCTACTGCTCGGATTAGCACTGTAAGATAAATGCATTTGTTATGTAAAGTAACCTCCGTTGTAAAGATGATGGGGGCACAAATGGCTCAGTTAGGAGCAGCATTGTTTAATGGTTCCTGGCTTCTGGAAGGACCCTGGCCTCAGCTCTCCTTACATGCAGCTTAGATCTCCACCCACTGTGTGTTTAGGTTCCATATGGCTGCTCTGATTTACTCCCACAACCCATGACGTGGTTCAGGTAACCGTAAGCTGCCCTTTGTACGTTCATCCTGGAATTCTTTTCGCAGTGGAGATCACTGTTTAGTCCCTGCATCCTTATGAATGTCTTGTCTGCCACTTACCCTAATAAGATTATTATTAATTATTGTTATTAAAATGTGAAATGCCCTAATAAGATATACAGCTCTTATTGTTACTGAAATGTGACAATGCATGGATTTGATGTGGCTTTGATTGTAATTGGTTATGTCGACTGTATGTTAACTACAGAGCAATTCAGGACAAATATGGTCATTCATTCATTCATTCATTCATTCATTCATTCATTCAGGTACAGGCCTCATTTTATTTGGTTATTGCTTTATTTTGTTTTCCATTTATGCATTCAAAAAGGGAGACAGAGGAGTGCAGAAAAATGAGTTGAAAGACGTACAACAAATGTTCCTTCAAGAAAATTAAATGGCAGGCTTTGAATTTACTATGATGAATCAAGCAACCTTCAAAGACTTCAGAAAAACGTGAAATAGATGTGAAAATATCACTTCACCCTCTCTGTCTCAAATAAATTTCAAAAAAGACAAAGCAAATTAACAGGTCGGAAGTGGCAGTGTTTCACAAACCTTTCTGATTGTGATGTTTCTGGAGAGGTTGGTGATAGTTTGAAATTTAATCAGTAATGATTTTGCTTCCTTAGTTACAAATAGCCAATGGGAATGCTTCCTTAGTCACAAATGGCCAATGGGAATGCTTCCTTAATCACAAATAGCCAATGGGAATGCTTCCTTACTTACAAATGGCCAATGGGAATGCTTCCTTAGTTACACATGACCAATGGGAATGCTTCCTTAGTCACAAATAGCCAATGGGAATGCTTCCTTAGTCACAAATGGCCAATGGGAATGCTTCCTTAGTAACACGTGGCCAATGGGAAAGTCCCACAGTAGGAAAACAGCATCTTCACTGTATATTCTAATGCATGCTTTTTACTTCTGCGGTCAGATGTCAGTTTGACTGGATTGGCATTTGCCACTTGCAAAGATGGCATAATGGAAGCTGTCTGGGGTACAATGCATAGCTTCATAACCTGACTTCATCACAACAGGTGATTCCTCTGATTGTTTATAAGGTAAGAGGCAGCCAACCCCAGGTAGCTGGCTGCTGTTTTATTAGCATTCGCTCTTCCAGGCAAACATCCATTAGGCCAAAGAGGCGCCGTGCTCAGCGTCTGGACCCGCTCCTGAGGTAGAGGACGTCTCCTCCCGGCACAGTCGGGCCATCTGTTCCATCCAGAAGGTGGAGGGAGCACGCGCCTGCTGGAGATGTGCTGAACCCACCATATTTAATCTGAGAAGAGCGGGCGGAGGAGGTGGGGTCAGTCCCCTTTGGGCAGCCGGGACACTGGGTCGTCTGTTACCTGCTGACCCCTCCGTCTGCTGCCGAAAAATGCAACCCTCAGAGCAATGCAGAGGATCTGCCTGGGAGCACTGGGGGGGGGGGGCGGTGTAACAATAATCATCCTTTTTATAGGTATGAGTCTATAATTGGTAGCAAAGTGTTTCTTTGAATGCTGCTGACACAGAAATTTTGGCACATTAGGTGGAAATCAAAGTGAATTTTAAAAGGAACAGAAAGATGAGGCACTACAGGCGGGGAAAAAGTTACATGTCAGGAACATTTGTATGTGGCAAGAGTGCACTGTATGAAAGAGGTTTTAACAGAGGAAATGAATGGCTTGGCTGGAAAATGGTTCAGTCTCAGCTCCTACCCTTCTCAGGGTTTGAGAACAAATTAGCGAGGTGAGCAGCGTTAAGCCAAACCTAAATAGGATCGTGAAGCTGTCAGTTTTCTGGGTTTTTATGCTGTACTCAGATTACTCCATGTCAGATAACAGCACTGCAGTTGGTGGAGAAAGTCGCGAGTTGCATGGACTTCAGCTACAGTACAGGACACAGACCCACACTCCTTTGTCCTTCTTTCATTTTTCCGAATGGATGACGAAGATCACAGCTTTCATAATGAAGCAGAGCCCAGTGCCTCGCGGCCACTTCCTTCTGTAGCCACAGCGCCGTGGCATTCCTCTACTTTGCCGCGGAGCGTGTCGACTCACGCTGCCTCCCCCGTGGTGGCACAATTAGCAGTTATTAGCAGCTTGTGGGAGCCCTGGGCTGACTGGCACGGCTAAAAGGAGCAGTAATCAGTACCGACGTTCTCTGACGTTCTCTGGAAGCCGTGCGGTGGTGTCCATGCTGCTGCTAGTTAGTCGCAAAAATCATTTCTTTCTGTTTACTCTAGCTTATCCATTTTTAAAAATCTCAGCAGTGTAATAGCTAAAAAAGCTACATTAAATGCTGTTTTTTGTTGACACTCCTTCAAAGTTTCTTCAGGGAGAATGCAGATGTTTTGAGTAAACAGGAAAGAGGATGCTATTACTGGACACAGCTTGCCTATGTCTCCTTTGCCTCCACCACAGTAGAAGAGGGCAGGGGTTAGAAAGCTTTCTTTCCCGCACTTTCTCAAGATGGGGAACAAATATGCCCCCCCCCCCCAACAGTGATTTATGTACCATTTCTTGAGTTCATGCCCTGCTTGCTATTGTCAGAACATAATGGCATTGCCCAGAGCCTGAATGGATGTCGTTCATTTGCTTTATCGTTCCAGGGTGCTCTCCCTCTCCAGTTCTCGCTCTCACCTTTAATAAACAACCTTGGACGGGAACTTAATTTAGATCTGGGCTATCAACCAAGAGGATGAGGGAAAAGCATCGATAAGGCTGACAGTGTCTATGGAGAAGGCAGCCTTTACAAAAGAGCATTGCTGTTGATGTCGCAACCTTGTGGTCTCTAAAGCCAGACTTGCCACTTCCTGCAGCCTCCTCATCTCCACAGAGTGAAACACCGTGCTCAGTGATTTAAGCAGAAGTTTATGCCTTCAGTGGAAAATTGCTCCCATTTATGACAATTCTAGAGAAAGGAAAACAGAGGCACAGATTCTGTTTTAATGAACCTGCTGTTTGTTAATTCAGTGCCTAAGCTCTTCCTTTCAGTTTTTCATATTTTACTCAGTTTTGCTTTGATTTAACGAAAGTTCTGTGTCCCATTGAAGTTATATGTCATTGACAAGATTGGAAAAAAAAAAAAACAGAAAGAACTGATCGTGTTGCAACTGACAGATGTTTCATGCTTATTTAAAATGAAATCTTATGCAAATCAAACTTTTAGAAACTTACTGCATCCAACTAGGCATAATGCACAGTGTACACATCAAACATTGCTCATTTAACCAACTTCAGCAAACGCTCTTGTTAAATACTCCTCAGTTGAATGCAAATAGTTGATATATTTGGAATTTGTATAAATAAAATATACATCACATTTTGTACCAGTGCTCTCAGACCGATCAGTTACGATTTAGGGTTTTATTATTGATCATATTTAATTTCTATTTGAGATTAATTATGATTAACCAATACTCATGATTATCTGATTTTACTCTGTAATTAACCATCATTCATTATAAGTAGGGGATAGACTATTCTATGAAAATTAGGCTGTAGTTCAGGGAATGTTACTTGGGCCCAGATCAATGAAATGTGTAAAGGGTCTGCGTGAAGGTTCATCATGATGTTCCCGCTGCTCAATTTTACTCCTTTCCCAAGTTTTTGGTTCTACATCCTTGATGTCTGACTTAAATTTGGACAAAGTGGAGAATCTTTGAGAAAGAGATCTCCAGGAACCCTCATTGTGGGAACTCTCATTGTGTGAACCCTCATTATGGGAACCCTTATTATTAGTATAAGTCAAGACAGTCACTTACAAATGTAAACATTGATCTCAAATGTGTGAATCTTGAACCAGGTGGACACCTGGTGCCCACATGGGTTTTCTTATTTCTGACTGGTTACGGTACCATATAGTTTAATGTAATTGGTTAACAGATTTTGATCTTCCCAGTAAACGATTTTAGATAATTAGATAATTAGATAATTGTGTGAATTCTTCCACACGCTACATCGATGTAACCAGTGTTCACTGGGACTAACATTAAACAAATCAAGTAACAAAAAATGCCTAAGTTAAAAGTAAATAATTAAGTTCAATTTACTTGTTTTTGTGTAGTGCCATTCATAACAGAGTTGCTCCATACCCAAGGCACTTAACACAAGTGCGTGTAAAAAAATTCTGATTGTGTGATATGAATTAGGTAATCTTAATTAGGACAATTTGGTGAAATCCTCAGAATAAATTCCAAAAATAGCATCTTGAAGACAAAATTAAAGTATATTTACCCCCAAAATGTACTGTTCTACTGTAGTACTGCCCGTGTATAGTTAATCCCTGAAATGGCACCGTTGTCTGTGAAGGCATTTATTCAGCTTACAGTTGCCAATCTCTGCTAGCAATTGGTAGAGAAGTTGTCTTCATTTTCTGTTGAATTTACTTAGCATGAGGCACTCTTACAAGTCCGTAACTCTTGCCATATTGTTGCACAGCCACATAGATGAATGACAGTCGAAGCGGCATGCATTAACGGCAGTGACAGGTCGGACGAAATTGCTGGTGCCTCGTCCCTGGAGTAAAGCCAATAGCTGTCCCACTTTAAAGGAAGCAGGCGTGCAAACAGCTTCACTCCGTTGTTACTAGAGGTCTTGGGTCCGAGCTAAGCAGAAAAAGAGAGTGAAAAACCCCCAGATACAGTTTGCTGCAACACAGACAGCACAGGGATTGTGATGACTTGGGAGACCCTCTGTAAACATTATCTCTGTTCATTTCAGTGGGAGAAAACCTCTATTTCAGTAAAATAGACTTAATTCACATTACTTAACATGTTTCGTAAGCATGAATGTTATTTAAAGGTTTCTCATTATTTGCTAGTATTGTGACACAAACGAAAAATACTCTGCTCGTTAATAACGAAAGCCGTTTAGCTAGATTAAGTACAGTAACCTACAAATTAAATACTCAGGGGGACCAAAATGCCCTATTAGTTAAAGGATGTAGTAGGGAATTTAGTGATGGTGGAACGGCTCAGAGCAAAAAGGTCTATCCGACGTGCCCAAGGGTCCCCTGGGAACCTGCAGCTCAGCTGGATTTAAAATGAGGCTGAATGAGAGTGGCAGCTGAAGTTAATGATTCTGGGCGAGCGTGGGTGGGATTCCAAACAAAACCCGCTTGACTGGCATGCTTGTTTAACGTACAGACACCCCGTGCCTCTCGCCGTTTCTATTAAACAGAGCCAGCACACATGGGACCATTAACATGCATGAACTAGAAATGGTGATTACAGTCTGAGCAGGAGCAGACTTTTGCGTGTTTGCCATACTGTTGCTATCTGACTTCAGAGTTCTTAGACCAGCTTTTTTTTATTGGCAAACACTTTTCCTTCAAATAGTGCTTGAAGAGGAACTGGGGCCCGAGGTGAGAAAATAGCCGTATTTGTAGAAATACTCCTTAGGGATACATAAACTAGCAACACAAACTAAAAACGCATAACATTCACTGAAGAGGGGGAAATGGAAGGACTCCCTGCAGCTTTTCCCAAAAAGATACAAATAAAAAAACAATACTAGCTGTTATCTTCTGGTGCTTGTGTATCTTAGCAGAAAATCGTTTGGATACGGACATTACAAGGTACTCAGTCTGTGCCGTACACTCAGTATTCTAAACCCTCTTCTGTATTGCCAGACAGAGTGCTTTATTTGTGATTCTACATACTCAGAGTGTTGTATACTCTGGGAGTGTCAAGTAATCAACATTCTTAATACGCCTTACCCACAGTTTGATTGCTCTGTTAATCTAATCACTGTTCTGTATACACAAACAGTGCTTAATCCTCGTTGTTCTTATTCAGTGTTCTACAGTCTCTGCCTGTATTTGTGAACAGTGCTGATACTCAGTGCTGATACTCAGTGCTGTTACTCAGTGCTGATACTCAGTGCTGATACTCAGTGTTGTTACTCAGTGCTGTTACTCAGTGCTGTTACACTTGCTATATGCTTGCATGCTCTTTTTGTTGACCGGACACAGAGAACCTCAGGCAACAGTCGCTTGGCAACATTTCTTAATTTTCAACATATTTCCTCACTTAAAACAAGGCATGCTTTTAGGATTTGATTATGTTTGTGAGACACACAGAGATCTATCCCACCACCTGCTTTCGAAAAACCCCTGTCTGAAGTTTTGGTTCATGAATATTAAAAAGTCAGCTGCTAGAAGCGTGGAAGTTATATCATAATTAGCAGGTTTCCAGACCAGCATGCCATGTGAAAACAGATGGCCTCTTAATTCAATTACCAGTGCAAGCAACTGACCAGCTACAGGCTGGCTGGCCGTCTTGACCTTCGGGCTACTGGCTGTTTTCTGTCAGATTTCTCAACTTGATTTCCACCCTGCTTTTTCACAGGCTGTGTTATACATGCAATTATTCTGACCATTTAAACCTTGCTGTGTAAGCCCCAATAGGGATGAGCATTATGATAAAAATTATGATCCCACTTTCATTAATTCGCTTGCATCGTTCTTCAGTTTGCAAGCAGTTCTAGTCCAGTTTATTTTCCAGTGAGCTCCTCCAGTTGCCATATAATAATCCATCTAGTGGTGTGAATGCATGCATAGGTAGACCTCCGCTGGGCATAGCTGTCAGGTAACAGCCCAAGCAGTACCAGACAGAGTATTCAGACTTTTTACCTTCCTTCTCTTTGAAGAAGCCCGTTTCATTACCTGTCAGTAATATATTCCAGAGTTTTTTCACGTGTGGTCATTATTTTGCACTCTTCAGACAATTAACCACCAATGTCATTTTAAAGCTCATTATTAAGGGACTGTGAAAGGTGAATATGGCTGCTGAAACCAGGAATGGAACAACAACGCTGTACAATTATTGAGGGTTACTTAGCAATAATAATAATAATAATAATAATAATAATAATAATAATAGCAACAGTAACCATGCATTTTGCGAGTTCATGTACCTCGTGCCACCACATGAAACATAGTGGCAAGAATAAAAAAAATTGACAAAATGAATATTTCTTTGCTTTTAAATACTGTATACTTCACCACAATTGTAATTTGTACCAAATTTAATTTTACTGCAATCACAACAGTTGCGAAAACTATTTGAAAAATATTGTGATTACAAGTGGAAGAATATTTTACTTTGCTCTCTTGAACAAAACATTGTGACCTGCCATTGAAAGGTCCACAATGGTGAAAACAGTAGAACATTTAAATAAACGGCCATTTGGGACAACCCAGATCTTCAAAGAGATATATCTCTCGATTATTATGAACAGCAACAATAATAATAAATAATGGGCATGGAGGAGACTCTATAATTTCCAAATTTCTGAGTGGTCCATCCCAGAAATGGGGCAGCTTGCGTATGGCCAAGAGTAGAACAGAATAGGAACAACGTGAGACGGCAGGTAGAGTAATCTGGAAGAGCCGGGTGTGGCTGCGAAACTACAAGGGAGAGCCAGGTGGGAACACAGGACTCCCCGAACGACAACACTTCAACGACACACGGACACATACAAAACAAGAGTGAACATGCATGCTTCAGGATGTCTCACTGATGCAGAAAATGTGTGGAAGATGAATGCTTTTGATTATAAACGTATGGCATGTCATTCCAGAGTAGGAATGGTATTCTGAAGATGCTAACGAAAAACACACAATCACAACATAGCAGCCTTGGATTGTCAACAAAAAAATGTTTAGGCAGCCCATTGGACAGCTTGAGGAATTGCTACATCCCCCGCTGCCCAGTTTTCACAGAAAATTCTTTGGCCTCTAGAGTGCTTTTACCAAACTGACCAGCGTGTGAGGAAGTTTCCCTGAATTAAAAAAACAAAGTAATAAAAGTCTTCATCACCTGTTCTGAACAACCCCTCATGAGACCAGGAACATGTGGGATTCCCTCACTACTGTAATCATTTTGATAATGACATGATAATAACACAAACAGGACAGTTTGTATTATTGATCAAAACAGCTCTTTTTATGTGCTACACACGTTCTGCTGTCAATTAAAGGATGTGTTTGCAATTAAGACTGAAAATACATCTATGCAACGCGAGGTTGCTAAGAGATGGCAATCCTATGATGCAGAAGGCACAGGGCAGGAGACATCTGGGATGGAATGCCAATCCATCACAGGGTCCACACACCCTCACACACAATGGACAATTCAAAACATATGGCGTTGGGCGTATGCTATCTGCCACTCGGCCCAAATACTATTACCCTTAAATCCAACGTAATTTAAAAATCATTTTAGCTGTGAACACAACCGAGGGTAATAAAATAGCTTCTGCAAAATAAATCTGAGGTTCTGTGCCCAAGTTTTAGTGTTTCTGCAAGGTCTACATCATGTGCCTTGGAACGATGCATGTGTGGAAGGCCACATTCCTACCAATTAGGGTGAGAAGTCCAAAATCTTTAAAGCCCTTCTCCCTCTTTACATTCCGTCAATTCCGTCTGATGTTGAATTGATCCAGCAAACTGGGAGTGTTAAAGGTACGTTACAGGAACATTAAGAACGTAATGAGAACGTTTTTGGACATTGTGGGAACATTCCCTGTTTGCTGGGGAACTGTTTGGTGTTCTTTGCTTCCCACCAACCTCTTTCCTTGTGCTTTTGTCTGACTCCTCATCTCTCAAAACGTTTTATTACCATTGTTCACGCTTTCCATCTCCAAGTCACCGCCTAACCCCCCAATTATAAAGCGATTATAGTTTGATTATAGTTTCTGCATTTCAACATTCTTGTCACACTTCACTTATAAAGTTTATCTTCCCTGCTAGACTGCCATCACATTCTGACTTAAAACAGGTCAGATTAATTTTTCCAGCAATTTAATCAGGACTTAAACTTATTCACGGTTTGTTACGACATCAGTTCCAGAATTTGCAGAGACACCTATCACATCCTGCCATTCTGTGTTTGGTACACCCTGGATGGTTCAGGCAATTGTTCATTTCTGACCCCCCCCCCAAATGCTTCTTCCCTAGTAAAAATACAGCGGTGTCAGAAAACAGCCAGTGTGATGGAGGAACCATAATTTGCCAGTAACAGCAGAAAAAAAGCTTACCGTCAAAATAGTGAGCAAAGTTTTTCCCTTTGCAGCAAGGTGTTAAAATAATCCTTATTGCACGCTTCATTTCACTATACTGTTATTTGTTTTTGTTGTGTATGTATTTTGTCTCATTATGATTCATGCTGTCAAAGTATAATCTCCGTGGGACTATTTTGTGTCTTAAATACAAAATAAATGAAATTCAGGCATGTGGAGGCCTTTTTAATTCCTTTATCCCCAATGTCATGTGAAAATAAAAAATTAAGCTATTATTATGTATATTAGGTTTTGTCTAACAGTATGAACCATATTTCTATACGTTATATTGTTTTTATATAACAGCCCGGGGCAGGTAACAGTCGCTGCATACATTCAGACCCTCAGGACGTTCCTCTTCAGCTGTAGTTAAGCTTTTTCCAAGCTTGATGTGTACGTTGAACACAGTTAGGAGCTCATTCCACTACAGTGATGCTCTAGTAATAAATGAAGAACATTATGGATTTTAGACACAACTATACACCCGGAAGTCGATAGGTGAAGTAGGACTGATGTTTCGATAACTCTGATGACATTTAACACCATGTGATCACAACCAAAGCTGTATGAGATTTGCTCTCACACTGTAGGGTCTAACTGAGAAGTTTCCAGCATTCACCCATCACTGCATTATGGAGTGATTAGGCCCTGTTGAATAATCATTTTCATAGGATCTTAACCTGCTTAGAGTTTCCGGTGTCAGTCATTAAATGGTATCCTCTTCAAATATGCAGAAAAAAAATGTAACTTGAATTTTTGTTTTAATTATAATTAAATGACTGAGGTCATCGAGGATATGCTTCAAAATTACACACTAGCTATAAGAAGAATATTTGAAATATATCTTCATTGTTGAGATGTCCTCTTATTGTTACTGACATGTTTATCTGTAACACCTTAGGCCCATCAGTTAGACAAAATTACTGTTTTTATTCAAGTCATCAGTACTGAGCCAGTGTATCTTACAAATACTACTGATATCAAGACTGAACAAGATTTATTTTAAATTTTGAAAAACAGATTGAATCCAATTTATATTCTGTGGGGAAATTTGGGTTTAAAGAAAGCCACAGAACATGATAAAAGTAAAATGGAACTGAAGATTGACTGAAGCGCAGGTTTGCTGGGCTTGCTGTTGGTGTCACTGATTCAGCAGATTTCTGGGCTTCTGATGAAATGCATTGTGGGGGACTGATAATGAAACCAGGGAAACACACCTGGAGACTGACACAGAAGCCCCCCGACACACACATACACACATTCCGCCCCCGCTTTCACACAATCTCACCCTCGTTCCTGGAAAACATAGCTGCCCTCGGTCTGGCCTCCGACTGATGGAGTCTGGCTGTCAGTGAGGGAGGTCTGCCAAGTTACGGTTCTGAAGGACGCACTCCCAATACGAGTCAGACAAGCCCATTCCATGGCTACAGCACCTCATCTCAAGCCCGACCTCCATCTCTTCCTTTTCTTTGCTGTTAAGAGGATGCCTTTCTCTGCATGAACTCATCTCTGCATGAACATCAAGAACTACAGCAGTTCATGTTCCCCGTTTACCTCTCTCCTGATCTTTCTTCATCTTCCCCACACGAGCCTTGTCCCTTTTTTCAGGAACTCAGCTGCTTTTTTCACTGCTAGTCATTTTCCTGACTAATTACGGCAACTTCAGCAGACTAGTTAAAGGGGAGAAATTCTGCTAAAGAGTTAAATTCTCGCCCCCACAAGACACAACATTCTCACTCACTGTAATTATATCGCCTTTGATCCTTCAGCTGACAAAGACGTGTAAGTCAGATCTGTTTTGCTATCCATGTCAAATGTGTTATAAATCCAGGTGCTTGCCCTTTTCATTTAACAGGCCCTTAAACCACAGCAGAGAGCGGGAAACACATGAAGTTATAATGCATATGAGTGAGACAAGGGAAAAGGTGAGGTTCGAAAGATCATTTTTAGACAGACAATCAAAGACTCTCTATTAAGGCAACCAGGAATGCATTGGCATCCATCACATGTGGCAAATCAGATGAGAAAGAATGAGGGTCAATGGGTTTAAAATGTGTTGGCTCTCCTGGGAGTCCGGCCCGGAGTCCACTTCAGCTGTCTGATCGGCGGTCCCACATGTGTTGCGGCAGGAGAGACAGCAGCCACCTGACAAATTTCAGCACCGGCGTCACGGACAGCTACCCGAACAACTTTACTGTCCGTGGCAGACAAGGCCATTTGACTACCACTTGGGAGACGATTACCAGACAAATCACCAGCAGCCAAACAAGGAGGAGTTCACCAGACCTACTAACTTGTACCCAATATCTTTGGACTGGAAATGCACTGAGGACCTGGGCATTTGGTGGTCTTGACTACCCCAGTTCCACTGCTTCTGTTCTCCATTTTCACTTGCCATGGTCATGCCCTGCCCTGCTTAGGGAATCCTAGTGCTATTGGCAGTATCGATGGACTGGCCCTACTGCAGCACTGTGCCTGAACTGAAGCAGACCACATTCCAGTTCCAGCTGCACTGGTCTATTAGTAAATCCTTTTTATTAGTAAATCCTGTACCGGTGTATTAGTAAATCCTGCTTACTAGTAAATCCTGCACCGGTGTATTAGTAAATCC